>JAMKCH010024488.1:0-48683 GCA_023653785.1 Ophioderma brevispina
CTTATGACCATGTTGAGTTTGTTAGTGTTTTGATGCGTGTTGCCTTTAGTATATATGTTTTTTGGTAAGCTATGTGTTCTTGAGTAGAGCGCTGCTCCTGAGAAAGAAAGAAAGAAAGAAAGAAAGAAAGAAAGAAAGAAGAAAGAAAGAAGGAAAGAAGAAAGAAAGAAGGGAAAGAAAGGAAGAAGAAAGAAAGAAGAAAGAAAGCAGAAGAAAGAAAGAAGAAAAGAGGAAGAAAGAAAGAAAGAAAGAAAGAAAGAAAGAAAGAGGGGGGAAGGAAAGGAAAGAAAAAGCAACGAATAGAAAGAAGAAAGAAAGAAAGAAAGAAGAAGAAAGGAAAGACAGAAAGAAAGAAAAGAAAGTTAGTTAAAACACAGTTCGTGAATGGTTATCCTAGGAATCTTACCTCTCGGAATGTAGCTGTGGCAGTTTGCCCACTTCTAAACCTCTTGAGTGACAGGGCAAGTCATAAAAAGTACATTATATCTAAAATTGTGATATTTTATAACAGTTTGCCGAGTATTCCTCACCAAATTATGCTGGTCCTCCTTGGTACCTACCTCGGAGAGTGACAGGTAGCTTACTTGGTTTGGGGTGGGGTAGCTTCTCCAAACAATTGATTGGGTGTTAATTTAAGGGTAATACAATACCATTTGGTTCGGTCCTTATGTACTTGACCTTAAAGCGAGCGCGGGTATCTTACTCCAGATTTTAGGTCATGGGTAGTTTAAGTAATGGGTGAGCGTGAGTAGTTATCAACATTTTGTTTTCGGTAATTAGGTTCTTGGCTTAATGGGTGCTCAAGAGTAGCGCGAGTATCTCACTCCAGATTTTTGGTCATTGGGTAGCTTACTTAATGGGTGTAGCGTGAGTTAGCTTCACTCAACATTTTGTCTAGGTCATTAGGTATTTTACTTAATGGGTGTCCGAAACGTAGCGCGACTTGCAGGGTTAGCGCTGCATGGTAAAAGTAGGGGTCCAGTGAGAAGATAATTGACCCCTTAACCCCACCTTTAGTCTGAAAACAAGGGGGGTTGTCCAAACAAGAAAACAAGGGGTCCAAATATGATTAAATTAAGTGGTCAAAATGGTGGTTCTCGAACCATGGCATACTTCCTATAGCTCACGTCATGATCAGAAGTTGTACTTATTATTCAACTCGATGAATGACTGGGCACGTTTCGGAGGGCATTCCCCCCTTATTGTCTAGTTTAATTCACCTTCAATCCAAAAAGGGACCTATCTCGACTCAATGTCACTCAATCTCCCAAATATTGAAAAAACAAAAATCAAGAGTTTAGCGAACTCAATGCAAACAGAAAACACGGCAAAGCAAAGAAAGAATGGCAAACATAATGACAACTTTTATCACAACGACAAGTTCACTAAATTTTTGAAATATTTTATTTCAAAGTCTTGACCTTTCTCACCTTTGCATCCAAAGTTCCCTAACATTTTTGAGGGCAGGCATAAAAAAGGGCTTCACACATGCCGTCATGTACTGCAATTCTCAGTGTAAAAGTGTAAGCCTCGCCTGAGAGCAATACATCGACGACAATGGGAAAAAAATAGTTTACTCTGAGAAATTATTCGAAATGCACCATCTATCACACAGAAAAAACACAGTCGGTACTACAAATTAAAGGCGTTTTGCATTTGTGAAAGTTTAAAAGGGTGAAATTCTTGAGAAAAGTTATGCATCAACATCAATAATATGTCCGTCGGCCATTTTTTGGTATGAAACTCACATATGATGCCAGACTGGACAGACTCTTATATGTCAAAAACTGTGTTTCAGAAATGGTTTGCTGTTTGCCGATTGGTAAGCTGTTATTTTGGGAGAAATTTAATGGTCAGTAAATGATTTTGTGATTGGCTAACCCAGTTCACTCGGAACTTCAATAGGGGCCGTTTACTGAAAATGATGAACACTTGTGATGGATATCTGACATGTGCGGCAAAGAAAACAGCTGAGACAAACTTGCGCGTTAAAAAAATAAAGGTTTGTGAATCAGTACACATTTTTTATCTACAGTTGGAGAGTTTTCATTCCAATAGTAAAGACGGACGTGTGGTTGCCTGCTCCAGTTGAAATTTTTTGAACCCCCAAACCCCCTCTGATTTTGAAATTCAGTGCGTCCATAATAGCTATTTTCCAAAATCGGCGTCCTGGACGCAGCAAAGCAGAAAAAAGCGACCCGAGAGCGCGAGTATCTTACTCCACATCTTAGGTCATTAGGTAGTTTACCTAATGGGTGTAGCGCAAGTAGCTTACTCAACATTTTGTTTTGGGCCTTAGGTATTTTATTAATGGGTGCTTATTTTCTAAATTCATTGCCGTGAATATTTGAGACGAGGAATTACAAGGTTTAGATCTCTAAAGTTAACTTATTTTCTAGTGGCCTGTATCAGGTGCTGTTGTTTTTTCTTCTATCTGGGGTCAATTGCAATATACCAATTTCCAGAGACGATCTTAAAAAAATAAATAAATAAATAAATAACATAAATAATACATAAATAAATAAGAATTGGATGATGATGATATTTGCAGCAGATTATATGATGTCTATCAGTTTTCTTTCAACTTTCAGCTCATAAGAAATAGCAGAGTAGCCAGGGCCGTTTCATGATATGAAATTACTTCAGAATTGAAATTACTAGGCATGAGAAGCTAACAATATCCTAATAGCCTGAGTTTCCATAGTTTTAGCAGAATGATCAAGTGATTTGTGCTTATGAGCCGCTACCCTTTGTTCCACTAGTTGTACATGCAATTAGTTTCCCTTGCTTCTAATTTGAATACATGTTTCAAGATTTGGTTTATGATGCTGAAAAAGTGAAAAAGTCAGACTGCTAGAATCATTAGTTGCTAGAGAGAAAATAAAACGTGTCTCCATATCATCCAATGAATGTTTTTTTGTATACAAGTATAGTGTGCTTTTGTGTGCTTGAAAATATTTAGGACATAACTATATCCCTGCCTCACACACTAACTCGCATGGCCGGTGGTAATGTCATTAAAAGGGACAAACAAGCTTTTTACGAAAATGTAATTTTCAACAGCCCAATGTGCTATCAGCAATATTTCTAGATTAATCTAGTATTCAAAACATGGAATGTCACTGGATTTGTTTAAACAAGCTAATGTTTTGACAAACTTGGAATGGAGAGTCTGGCATATGTGTCTATCGTAATTGTGTATTTCTTCAAACCCAGTGAAGCGAATCATTTAGTTTTTATACCAAACATAGCACACTTTTATTCCAAGTCATTTTTTTTAATTCTCATGTCTTTTTCAAATTATGATATTACTTGATAGAGTTTAATTTGGGGGACACGCTGTGTACAAAGAAGGAGACAGAGAGAGAGAGAGAGACCGAGACAGAGGGGCAGAGAGGCACAGAAGAGAAGGAGAGAGAGAGAGAAAAGACATGCAAACATGATAAATAAAGTTCCCAATCGTCATTGGACAGATATTGTGCTAATGCGCATTTTATATTTTAGGAAATAACAAAATGAAAACTATTTGAATAGTATTCGTTAATATGTTAATTTACTCACTAGGTTCCTCTTCCCTATAGCGTCGCAGACTCTGTCAAACGATATAATAAGAAGAGCTCATTTAAAACCTAATGAATAATTAGAAATTTCCCCCCGTGTATGATAAGGTAATTATTCATTATTATTATATTATTACTGAATTGATACTATAGTGGTATTATATTATTATTATTATTATTATTATTATATAAATACATACTTAAGAACAATTCTGCTGCGTACTTGGATTGTATGTTTATGGTGTGTGTTGTGTGTGTGTTAAATGGGCATCAGGAAAGAACGCGCCCTGAGGAAGTCACGTTAGGGCTGAGTAAACAAAATGGTTATAACGCTATCAGAATTTGAGCTATGAATAATAGAAGTTTATGTCATAAGACACTATCCAGGCAACCGTTACACAATGAAAGGAAAAGTGCAAATATATTAGGAAAACCCAGTTTTGGCTTTCGAGATTGAATAAATCACAAAAACTCTTTAGTAATATAAGTAGAAGCTTAGCGTACAATGTGCAAGGATATCGTTATTTTGTCCAGTTAGCCGTCTGAAATGACACACGCCAACATCATTTAACATAGCACACACACAGTGGTTTCTTGTTTATTTACTTCAACTTATCGCTAGTATTAATGATAGATCCAGTGAATAATTCAAGGTGCTAAATAACAAAATATATTCATAGTAGTTTATCAGGAGATGGTGAAAAAGTAGGTCAAACAACAACGAATAACATATGCATCGTCATGGCAAAAGAGGACGGAGTATATAATGAATGATCCGTAACTAGAGTCTGTTCCTCAGAAAAGTAGCTTCAGGTTATCTTTGGTAATAATTACCGTTGTGCGGTGCAGATCCGTTATAAAAAAATCAGCTATCTTAAAATAAGAAAAATCTATTTTTGTCCTCTGGCCTAGTATGGATTACGTAAGGTATAGAACATTTACAAATATAAAACACCATTACCTGTAGCAGGTCCCTATACGGTGCATCGGAATTTAAAGATCTCCTAATATGTTCATGCATATAAGAAGGTCGACACATGTATGATCTAGAATCATTGAACTGCAGATCCGTTATTAAAAAAAAAATCTTAAAAGAAGAAAAATGATTTTTGTCCTTGGCGCCAAGTATGATTATATAAGGTGTAGAACATTTGTAAGGTAAAGCGCAATACCTGTATTCAGGTCCCTATACAGTGCATCGGATTTTAAAGCTCTCCTAATATTCATGAATCAAGAAGGTCGAACCATGTATGATATAGAATCACTTGAACTGTTATGAATGCTATGTCGTGAATCATTGCTTTTGAGATGGCTTCTCTTTCTGTGAATTATTTGCGAAATGAACCATTTAAAGGAACTTGCAGGACCTGGGTATTTCTCAGGGAGAACAGAGAGGGAAGAGACGAGAGTAATGATGAGAGTCGAACAGGTGAAAAAGGTGAGACGAGGACTTGATGAAGTGTTGGGTTTGGAAAAAGGGGTGGACCGGTTGGCGAAGGCGATAGTGTACGTTGGTATGGGCACGAGTAGAAGGAGGGACAAACAGGTTCTACGAAGGGCTTTTGAGTTCAAGGTGGGAGGTTTGAGGAGGAGAGGATGTCCAAAGAAGACTGGAGGAAGCAAGTGGAGGAGGAGAGTGGGAGTGTTGGGTTGATGAGGGAGGATGCATGAATCGGGCGAAGTGGAAGGACCGAGTAAACGGCGGTTTGTACGGCGGGTTGGATTACTTGACATGTTGACATTGCCAGGAAAAAGCGATGTTTTCCCGACGCTCATGGGCAAAAAAGTTGACCTCCAGAGCCGCGTATACAAGTTTTACACAGAACCACGCCACTGATCATTTAGTTTGTCAATATAAGGGTCTGTTGTGTGGCGAATGTACATAAACGGCTATTTAAAAAATAGCGGAACCCTTTGTTCTTGAACGCACAAACTCTTTCTGAGTTTTTTCAACTGATAATCCCACTACCTGCATGTTAACTCCAAGGAAGTGGACGGCGTGTTACCCACGGTAATTAAAAAGGACGTCAGGGTAACCGCTGGGGGCCCACTGGCGAATTGCGAGAAATTATACAATTACTAATTCACAAAAATTAGAAGTGACGGTCAGTTGTGATGTTTTGCTGCTAACTCTCATTTGCCGACAAAGAGTACGTTGATTGAACGCTTGGAATCCTATGTGTATGAGTATGTAGAAATATTATGATACTTTGTGTGGTAGAGTCAGTGTATCGTTCTACCCTATGCTGCTAGAGGTATTGCAACCAGGGCTGGGATGAAGTTAAGATATTGCAAAACAGGTACGATCCTCCTGTTCACATGTTGCGTTCCAAAATCAATGCCACGTTTGGAACACCTTTGGAATATTAATCTCACACAAAATTTCTTTATCAAAGTGCGCTGGAATACAAAGAACAATTTTAAAGGTTTTAAATGGCATCTTTGAAACCTTTCCCGTTTAAAAGGGTGCTTTTGATGAGAAGAGATAGCAATATGCGTAGATATTGTGGGCTTCTTTTTGATTTTAAGTTTGGAAGTAGACTTGTCTGAATTATCCAAAACAAAAGAGTAGTTATTTTATCGTGTGGGTTACCAGTCCTAATAGAAAAGACTTAGACAAAACAAAGGGAATGTTTACGATATACCTCCATACTGCGAATGCTTCGGTAAGTCGTCATGATCATTAATGCTGTCCTAAGGCGTTTTTCCCCAGGGACACCCTCTATAATGGATATTAATCGCATCCCTCTTCTCCCAATATAGTAAAACTTATAAAATATTGGGTTTTAATATATGCATTGTTTTGACATTTCGCTGCATTAAAATGAGGAGAATTGAGAATCGTCGAATCCCCAAAACGTCAAACATTTGTGAATACGTATTTTTTAATGCACACATTCAAACACACTAGAAAGTTCACGTATTGGCCAATACGATGCATCAAAATACCGTGGTGCGCGGTGTCCCCCCGGTTTGAGTTATTTGGAATATTCGACAAGGTTGTTTATCAACTGAATCATGCTAATACTCCAACTTATTAACCTATGAAATGGTGTCTTCGAAGATCGACATAATTACATTAAACCTTCCGCATCTGATTTGTATCATGACTTAGTCAGGTTAACGCGAAGAAAGGCACATGGTCCTTAAATATGGAGAAACAGAGAAGTTAGTCACGGTGCTGTACTTTCGGGTAGGTTAGATCGAGTTCAAGGGTTCCCGGCCCATGCCTGCAAATTCTTTTTGAAAAGGATGAGTCACCTTAGGCCAGTAGTTTTTGCCCTGGTCTGATACATGGGCCTTGTAGCTACATCTTTGCACATAGACCAACATTCTCTTTCGCACAGGGAGGCAGATGTAATATTCTTTAGAAAATGGCTTGCCGGATGGAAGGTCAGTAATTTTTTAAAAGATTACCAACCTATGCGAACAGGACTGAAATTGAATTTGGAGAACCACTACTCTATTTTTCTCTACAGAAAAGGTAGGTACTATAGCAGAGCAGCTGCCGGGAAGCAGAGGGGGGGGGGACTATCCTTTGCTTTGTGGTGATGGGTTTTACTCTCGTGCTGTAATGGATGTTTGGATTTCCTTTTGGGTGTCTTTCCTTATCCATGGGGTTGACTCACCATTTCGTATTCAGTCATGAAAGCTACAAGATATGAAATGGACGGACCGAACGGGTACGACCAAATATGCTCACGATAACCGGCTAACGAAAATCTGAATCTGTGGTTGACCAACATTAGAACAAACAATGGACAAACGATTTAGGATTGCCAGTACACCAACTGAGCCCAGGCTTGAAATCATCCTATAACCGAATCAAAAAAACAGGCTTCTTCTGTTCAGACGATAGTCCTTAATCTCTATGGTTCCTACCACTTGCAAAGGAAAGATAGTTATGATATAATGGATTGGGGTCGATGCCTACTCTATTCTAAGATTGGACTGCCTATTGTCAGAGAACAACACGGCTACAAACGAGTACATATTTTCGTGCCAGAAAGATGCTTCCACTCACAAGATCAGAGTTAGAGACTCAAAATGACAGATGCGCTCCAGACTGGTCAAGTAGTAGTGGACAGCTCGTCGCCTAAGTAGGCAAATTCCAAATCCAGTGATTTATCAGCAGCTTTACATAACTCTTGCCGAGGTGAAAAACTGAAGGTTGGAGACTTTAATAGTTTTAATATACGTCAAGATATTGTGATAGTCTTACAAGTTTCCGTGTGTAATGTAAATGGAAGATACCCTTAATATTGCTTGCAAAGCTATAAGACTAAGAAAAAACACTCAATCGTTACGAAAAACAATAATAATAACATCCCTGAAAAATATATAATTTTTTATTATCACACAAGGAAATTTGTAAACAGGTTATGAAATCAAGTTACGGGTTCACCAATATGGCCACGAGCAATACTCTAGCTGATTTAGATCTATACAGTCAGTCAAAAACACCGGACAAACTACGACAAATAAACAGATTTGACGGAATGAGATGATGATGAGATAGTCAAATGCTATCTGAATCAAAATTATTCCCCAACTTGATTGAATTAAAGTGTGGCAATAGATTTTATGTGTTAGTGCTTAATTAAGCCATTTCATAGATTACAAAAATAAGAAGTCAGCGTGTTTTAGGAATGTTTGTGATAAAAAATCCGTTCTCAAATCCTTAAAAGGCTTTTAGTTTTGCAAGTACGGAGTTGAATATACACTAAACGACAGATCGAATAAGGATTTGACATTTATTTAAAAGAACCGAATACATAAAGTAAAGGCAGGTGATTTCTTAAACCAAAATATTTCAGATTTAAGTTCCGCGGATGCCTGGCGCGTATCATTCGGCTATCTTTCCTCGTTCCATCAGATCGTGTATACTAATCCGATATGTCTAGGAAACAAAACCAATCACCTGTTGGCTCTTCTAAAAGCCCCGGGGCTTCCATTACCCGACCTTAAAATTGCCATCTTTTATGCGATTATATCGCGACCATCGCCTGGCGAATTTTACCCGAAATATTTGCGAGACATGCTATATACTAGCGTGTCTGTGCCGATCGTTCAACCCACCTTTGATTTTATTTCCCATTAGCTTTGTGAAACAAAAAAAAAACTTCCTAATTGGTACAAGCGCCGGATCGACCCGCAGTTAAAACAAACACGGCTGTCCACACGCGTATGAAGTTATTTCATTTACTAACTAGCTGAAAGCAATATTTACTTCAAGAATCAGTTTAGAAGTGGCAATTGTCTTTGCATTTGATGAATCCATAGTAGCGCCTCAGTACTTGGCAGCAACGGAACGCAGTCTTATTGAAAATACCAATGGTATTTTTAGCTCGAGGCAGGGATGTATTTACTGTTCAAGCACTAGGTGAGCACGTAATGTCAAAAAGTGTCGTTAGGATTATTGGTGTTGTGCTTAGTTGAGGATAAAGTAATTTTGCCGACATGATCTTGGCTTTTCCATGTGGCAGGGTGTAACCGTGAGGCATTAACAGAAAACGGGTATCATTACATCATCTAACAACGGCCAGCAGGCATACAAATCTTTTACAAGGCATATAAACTTTTACATACATGGGCACCAAAAGCGGTTTTGAGTTGCATAATTGTCCAAAAGTTTTAAAAAAGGCGCACAATCATCACAAAAGAGATAGTTGCGCAGTACATATTTCCTGAATGCAAGTTTTCTTCTTTATTTATGTTAAGAGTGAAAAAACCCCGCACAAATACTTTGTCATAGGCCAAACGGATGAAGATCTATAACGATGATGACAGTTTTCGCTTTATTACTTATTACTTAATCATACCCTTCACACCCCAGAAGTTAAGATTTCATCCTGATTAATACACTATTCAATTTTGCTTGTTTTCATGATTATAAATGAAATCATTTTGTTAAATAGAAAAGAAGTTAAATTCGTTCAACAACTCTCCCATTCCTTGATATATGAGCGCAAATAGCTTAACGGTGAATGAACACGCAGTTGCTGCGCCTATTCGGATTGGGCGCTGCACACGCGCGAGACGGGTGTGTATACATATATACACCATTTACGTGTCTTCTTGGCACACAGCGCCGCTCATTGTTAAGTAGGTCAGAAAGTAATTGAGCCACGCCGACCTTGGCAATCTTCACTGAGCTAGGGAGTTCACAAGGTTTGGACGGTAACTTGCCCCAGTGGCGGTAGACGTTTCATATAGAAGTCCATTGATGCAAATGAGGTATTGCTATTCATTCCGTCAAGCGTACTGCAAAACCGCCATACACGCGATGGCGGAAATTCAATTTAATAACATATTAGCATCAAGGGACTTCTATATGAAAACGTTCATCCAAGGGGCTGACACGTACACAACCACTTGTTAACAGATCGGACCCGGTCAAATGCGTGATTGGGTTGTTTGGACACTGGATTATTGCGCAAATACTTGCCCTATAGTAACGATTACGCACCAAAATATTCCTATAAATGTCTAGTTAGGTGACTAGGTTATAATATAGGTTATATGGAAAAAAAGACGAAAAAACGTGGAAAAATACGATGAAAAAATTATTACTTATAGCCTGGCTCCATTCTCGATTGCTGCTGTCAAGTCATGACAAACGCATCCATGCTTACAAAAACTAGGGAGCTACATTGGTCTTTTTTGTCAGGAACCCATTTTAACATCAGATCGACCACCTGATTCGTTGTTTTCGCGATATCCAAGGTACGCAAAACCGTTTTTTCATTCAGCTAATCGCAGAGCCTTTAACACAGACGTCTGAATGCTAGGGAGTTCCAATGACGTAGCGCAGGTCTAAGAATAGCCATGCGGAAAAACGGAATATGTGGCGCTGTGTCCCAGCAGTACAGATTCTATGGGAGCGTAAATGGTGTTTTTAATATATATATATATATATTATATATATATATATATATATATATATTATTAATATATATTATACCTAGGAAAGGCAAACGTTACTCAGAGTTCACGAATACCCTCCTTACGATACCGGTATCCGATCCGCAGGACGTTCATTAAGTTCGTAATGGGATTGAGCAACTTTTAACTTCCAAAGATAGGCATCTGAAAAATACACTGTATTGAGTATATATATATATTATAGAGATCGAGAGAGAGAAGAGAGAGAGAGTTCTTGCCATCCAAAGTTTCAAATGGGCTAATTATTCCTAATTAATAGTTATTATTACAGTTTTTTGCTATTTTCCTCAAATATAATAAAACCGATTTCACATACAGATACAGTTTTGACGTATGTCAAATGTTATTTCGAAACAAGCTTTTCACATAGTGACCTTATTTTACGTATTTTTACGTTGCGTCGTTTTTTGCAACATACATTATTTGTGATGTTACATACCAGACTTATAATTTGATAGCCTAATTAAGATAATGAAGTACAATTGCAGTATTAAGTTGAATTTATGGTTATATTGGACTTTAAAATGTTTTCTTCAAAATAGTAAAGAATAAAGGGTAGAGGTTTTATGCTTCGTTCTACGTTATAGATATTGAAATGTCGCGAGATTTTGAATTGCGATTTTTCTCGGAAAACGTGTTTTGTAAAATCGACAGTATGTGATAGCGACAGATATTAAATCCACAAGATCAAGCATGTTTAATTGACCCGACGCCACTTGTTCAGTCCACGATCATCACCGACCTTGAACCGACGGCACAAGTTGTGACATGTCGTGTTACAGACTGCTCCTAGTCACATAACAGACAACCAACGACGCGACCAACCTCTTCCCAAAATACACAAGACCACATTTTTTTTTTCAAAATCGGCCTGCATCTTGTTCAAACTACAAAAAATACAAGCCAGAGATGATCAAACGCCCAGCAGTAGGCAACAGCATCAAAATGAAACGTGATCAAGCATGCACTTGCTTCAAGTTTCCAATCAGTCGCAGACCTTAACACACGACAGTGACAAGTTGTGACATTTTTTTAATGTCAAAACGCAAGTCGGCGACTTATCTTTTGTCGCCGATTTTTAACATGTCCAGTTGGCTGCATCTTCTCTCCCGCTTGGGGCGATCATTACCGACAACTTTCCAACTGCACAAACCACTCCCGATGCGCGCCAACTCATCGGCTACCGCTTCCAAACCGCTCATGTGTTTAAGCTGACCTTCCCGATTCTAAAACCCGCCACGATTTTTTTAGCTGCAAGAAGAAATCGTAGCGTTTTTTTTTCAAATTGCAAACGTTCTCCCGATTACACGCAAGACTGCATAAGACTGCACAGGACAGTCTCGAATTGGACCTAAATACCATAATCAATTTGCATAGTAGTCTATCAAAAAAGACCAATTTGGAAAACATGTGTCTGTCACATTTAAAACAGTGCCAATTAAAACAATATCATACTAAACTCCAAGCACAGTAACAAGCAATTACATAATTTCCAACATATAGTGAAAACATTTTTTAGTTACGAAGCACCTGTAAAAACTCACAACCTATCAAAACGCCCATCATGAGATGCCTACGGCTGAAGAGTGGGCCAACAAAGTAAAATGATGAGCGTGGAATGAATTGGCTTACAATTTACTGTCCAAATACCCAGTTACTTTGAAAAAAAACACGTCTAACACGTCAGTTATACAATTACACCACTTTCTAAACATAAGACAGTTTCAGACCTTTTAAAGCAGCTTTTGTAGATGCCATGCAGAAGTAGTCCAACCAGATGGTTGTCATCCTTACGACAGCCAGGTTGGTCGTAATAACCACTATGTAACGGAATTGATTCCCTTATTTCTTCTAAAAATACTTTACATTGGGATTTACTGCAATTTACAGGCATTTGATGGCAGCTTATAAGAATAAACACGAAAATCTTTATTCGGGGAAAGGTAGCACCACAATATGTGGTGGTTGACGAATAACGAATAAAGACATTCTTGTAAAAATTCATCGATAATTATAAGAGGAAGCCGCTAATGCATCGGTTTCTTAATGCAAATAACCATCGAATAAGAAACGGCAACGGAAAACGGGAATTCACTTGC
The DNA here is from genome assembly GCA_023653785.1 of Ophioderma brevispina. Taxonomy (NCBI): domain Eukaryota; kingdom Metazoa; phylum Echinodermata; class Ophiuroidea; order Amphilepidida; family Ophiodermatidae; genus Ophioderma; species Ophioderma brevispina. Next base: position 12,605 of record JAMKCH010024488.1, read on the forward strand.
ACACATATTCCTTGCAACCATTAGATTCATTTCACTGATATTCGCTATTCAAAGTGTCTATTCCAAAGAATTCGCTATTACAGCCGAGGTTTGCAAGCCTTTCATTTGGTATTTAGTACAAGTGTCTTGAGCTGGAAGCGGATTCTCCCCTTACAATTATCAGATTGTCAAAAAATGTTAGTCTTAGATTTAGTGAGCATGATATCTTCATTACATATTCACACACCGCGATTTCGTCTTTAGGTGTCTTACAATAACGGAGGAATGTAACTTTATTGCCTTTTTGACGTGAGAGACTTTTAAGGAACGAAACATAAAACTTTGAGAAAGTTGTAGACAAAAATTCATCATATAATTCGCAAGAGATGTGGATGCCACGGAAAAGGTTAATTTAAAGAGTGTTATTTAGCGCCACTTATGCAGTAATACACAAGAACCACAAATATAAAACTTTATTTTGAATAGGTTATCGGACAATTCAATAATAATAATTCATCACATGTGTTTCAATGTCTCTTCAAGTTACTTGATTCCTAATCCGTGTAAATATGTTCCTCGTTGTAATTTCTAATTTACTTGCAATGATGAACGCGGTTCATTATGCGGTTACCATTTTCAACAAGTTCAAAACTTCTAAGAGTTCGAGACGTACTGGCTACATTACTGTCATAGATGCGGATCAATACCTTGCATTAACAAAAAAAGTCTCTGAAAAACAAAATGAGTTACTCCAATAAAGCGCAGCGACAAGCTATTATGAAGGTACCCCAGAAAAGTAGCGTTAGTGGCGAAATCCATTGTATCCCCAAAACCTGGATTAGTACTTTTAATTTTACGTAATCCGCAGGCACTGACAACATTCTTGTACGATGACCTTTCCGCTTTGGAGGTGGCACAAAGAAAACAGAAAATCTTCTTCCCACCGTACTCCCTAGAGCAGACGCGGTTTTGAGGGTATGTTACCAAAAACTGTTTCATTTAAGAAAATAACGAACCGAGACGAATGAAGGTGAAACTGAACAGGCCAGTACCATTACAGTTTTCCGCAGGGCTCTAAAGCGAATAAAAAAAGTGTATTATTGTAATGAATGTGGCAAAGATAGACGACATATTACGACAAGTATAATTAAAATAATGCACAGAGCCATAACGCATCTTCTTTTAACTATACATATTCGATTACGCTTAATGTCTTTCATATTGACTATCGTACATTAAAATTACAATATTCGCAATGAGATCTGTTTTTAGATTACGACTAATATAAACTGTTTCATAGCAGTCCGATATACATTTGCGTTTTATCCCAAGGTTAATACTTCCTCTAGACGTTGCTTGGAGCTCTTATTTTTCCCATTTTAATAAATGAAAGAATGGATTTAACTGTAGCGAGTAACAACAACGCTTAGCAGTTTAAACCTACTCATCAAATTTATCACCGAAACCAGAACAGAAGTATAAAACCTGCGTTGATACCGTTAGTCCGGGCTAAAAATGAGGGCTTTTTTTTTTTAGGTATAACCCTGAAGAGAAATTTATCTAAGTGGTTTTTTTTCTAGATCAGAGTGTTATGAGGAATAAGAATATGTTAGGTAAAAAAAAAAGGCCGAATCCTGAACGCTCTCAATAAGGGGGTGTTATTGCCGGGGGGTCAAAAAAAATAAGAAAAATCATTATATTATGGTACATCTGAAGACAAATAGAATCTGACCGTGTCTGTAATGACCTTAGAATTAAGCTTATTCAGGGATTTAAGTAAATGCACTTGATGTAGTAATGATACCAGGGTAAATAAGTTCTAGGGGGGTCACTAAATGACCCCCTTATTAAGAAATAAGTGAAAAATTGCTTTTAAAATATACAAAAAATACCACACTAGGAGTTAGTAATTTGTTCAATCCAAACAGTAGTTTCAGGGATAGTTGGAAGGTTGGTGGAGGGTCTGGTGAGGTGGCAAATGCAGTATTTAGCGGGTGGCAAACCATTGGAGGGGTGGGTGCACTTCAATATGCGACTTATATTTGCCTATACCAGATGATATGAAAATAGATTTCAGTTTGTGGAATGGAAAGTTTATCTCATGTAGTTTTTATAGATCAGAATTTAATGAGGAGAAAGAATAGGTTAATAAAAAGCGATTCCTGAACGCACCCCCAAAATGGGGGTTATTTGGGGGGGGGGCAAAATAATATATGGTAAACTGAAGACAATAAAAATATTACTGACCGTATAGTGACCACAATAATTTAGCATTTTCAGGTATTTAGTATAATGTACTTGAATGTAGTAATTATACAAAGGGCAAGTAAGTTGTAGGGGGTCACTACCCCCCCCCTCCATATTAAGAAATAATCTGAAAATCTGAAAATAAAAACCATACACCCAGTAGGAAGTAATTAATTTGTTCAATCCTGAACAGCAGTTCAGATTATAGTATAGTTCATTTGTGGAGGCTTCTGGTGAGGTGCAATAGGGGTAAAAATACAGTATTTTGGGGGGGTGGCAACCCATGGGGGGTGGGGGAGGGGGAACTGATTAAATTTGTCTTTTATGTGGCCTACCATGGGGTTCGAAAATAACTTTCAGGGAGTGGGATTTTTCATAGATAAAAGTGGTCATTGAAGTTTTAGTTGATGTTGTTGAAAGAAAAGGGGTGTTGGTTGTATGATTGAAGCGATTGGGGGGGGGGGGGTTTTATTTGGGTGTCAGTTTTTATGTCAAAAGGGGCGTTCAAGGAGGAGAGACATTCGATATTTATACGCCAAATTGTCCAGGCTAAAATTGAGCTAGTATCATCTGGAAGGAAATTTTATCTCATGTAGTTTTTCTAGATAATTTTATGAGGAATAAGAATATGTTAGGTAAAAAGCCCGAATCCTGAACGCATCCCCTATATAGGGGGGTATTTCTGGGGGTCAAAAAAAGAAAAAAAAAAACATATATGGGTATTGTGAAGACAAACAAGATATACTGACAGTGTAGTGAGTTTTAGATTCAGGTATGAAGATAATGATACAGGGTAAATAGGGTAGGGGGGTCACTGAAAAATTTGCTTAAACATAGGCATACTTTTGGGGTTGCAACCCATGGGGGGGGACCTCAATATGCGACTTATATGTGCCTACCAGATGGGACGAGAAGGTCATTGAAGCTTTCTGTTGATAATTATGAAAAAAAGGGGCGTCAATGGTTGTAGATTGATAGTGAATGGGGTCATTGATGTCATTCTGATGTCCAAAATGGGGTTCAAGGCAGGCAGTTGTGCTATCCACAAGACTAGCAAACTTTCTTATTCTATACTAGTAGGATAAAAGGGACATGTAACCCACACTAAACCAATAAAAATGGCAACAGAAGGTTTCTTGGCATTTTCTCGTAGTTACAGGTCAGTTTAAATAATTATATCAAAAGTTGCGCAAAATCCAAGTCCCAGAAAGCGTTCAAACAATGACATAAACCAAATGGCCCGCCCATCCGCCATTTTGAAAAACATATAAATCCTCATATCTCTGCAATAAAGAGCTAAAAGGGCAAACAAAATGGTCATTTCCTACTAATTCTAGGATAACCCAATCCATTAAAAATGGGTTTTATGAAGATGAGCTATCATCTTACCCTTCAAAATCCAAATGGCCGCATCCGCCATGTTGAAAAGTACAAATTATTGTATATCTGGTGCCCGAGGCGGCCAAAATGACAAACAAGATTAACATTCCTCTAATTCTAGCATAACAAATACATTGAAATGAATATTTTTTAAAGTTGAGGAAGATCATCTTGGCCTCTAACTCAAATATGGTGCCATCAGTCATGTGAAAAATATGAATTATTTTATCTATGACACCAAGATGGGCAAAAATGGCAATAAGGTGTACTTTTTTATTAAAGCAATATTAGCACATTTTTTGAAGAGCGCCACCATTTCAAATATTTGATCTGTGGCACAGTTACGTTGGTTAATTGTCTAGGAAAACTATACCGCGAACGAGAATGCTAAAAAATGCGTATTTATCACAAATAATGATTTTGTAATTAGATTGCGATACCAGATTGGAATTAGCGGCAGAGCTGGAAAATGCTTACCTTTATTGGTCCGTCATGATGAAATAGGCCACCTCTAGAAAATAACCTCTAACTTGATTGCTCTGAACTATTTTAAAAAACTAATGGTGAGGCGTAGACGAGTAAATGGCGCTATTCCCGGTATTTAAATTGGAAGGCCGTTTTCCAGCAGCCCGTGAATTATTATCGGGGATCCCCGATAATTAATTAATTTTAGTACAAATTCCTTCGTTTGTGCACATAGACATTTTCGAGCTTAACCATTCACAGATAGTTTACTAAGCCAGTTACCAATGCAACCGTGTAAAAAAAAACTCCAAATTTTGAAAAATTTGGGCGTAGGCCGCTCTCAAAAAAATGTGCTAATATGATATAATTAAGGAATATAAAGAATAAGAAAACTACATTAAGATGTTGTTTTAAAGTTTTGGAGCGCATCTTCACATCTTCAAAATGGCCAAACTGCAACCATTGCAAAATAAGAAAAGAGTAATCTTCCTATGTGCATCAGAGAAGATTACAATGAAATTAGGTGTAATTTCTATTAAATCCGGCATTACAAACTATTAGAATAAAAAAATTATATTTTAATGGGCTATTTGTCCAAAATTTTTGAGGCCATGGTTATTTTTTATCAGCTATAATCTATCTTATTCAAATTTGGTGTTTACAGTATAATGTGTGGTATTGTTTAATTCTTCAAGTATAGCAGAAATTAGTTTCACATTATTCACATTCTTCACCAACACCAAACATGTGGCAAAGACCACTTGTTTCAACAGAACGGATCGACCACACTTATTACTATTTAGTCTTCAAGTTTACATCATTGATGACTGGATCTTGGTTTCTTGTTTTGACATTGAAGGCACAAGGCTGATGTGGTGACTTTCCATCTTTCTACAGGTTCATTTCATTTATGATGCATCCTGAAGAACTATTGAATCGGATCATTTCCGGTGGAAACTCTGGTGCAGGATTTGTTCAGAGGGGAAATCATTAACCCTTTGTACTATCCAGTCATGGCTGACCATCTATCATGGTCAGCCCATATCAGAGATCATTTTATTGCTTCACACTGCCCCTACTTCGGTATGCCCTTTTGAGTGCATCCCTGTACTAATCATCTGAGCAGGCTTTAAAAAAAAAAGGAGGTTAATCACTATATCGGTGCAAGCCCCATCAGGGTTTCTAACAGCGTTTAGCTCTGCTGTTAATGCCCTGGTATACCTTTACCAAAAAGACTCGATTCGACCATTGAACAGGTTTTCCCTGACACATCGCATTGGAGCTTTCACTTTAGATCGATTCAGAATCCATATGGAGTACAAAATACTCGGGAACAAGTTCATAACACAGGGGTCGCAGAATTACTTTGAAAAGAAATAGAAAATAGAATTCGTGCCAAGCCCCAAATATCATGAAAGTAGTATCGCAACTTAAAATGCATGGCAAACAGCGATTTGAGCGAATGTTATCACTGAATAAGCGCTTCAAAAGCTTATAGTATACACAGATTATTTTCCATTGTCTCGTCATGACAAAAGTAAGGTCATTACAGCCCTCATCTGCATAATGGAGAAGTATTAATAGATCTGTATCTTCCCCAATTAGGATTTTTGCTATATTATCAAATCTGCATCTCCTTCTGCAGATTACGTGGCAGTGTATTTGTTATTGGCACCATGCTCCACCTGTTGCATTGGTCTGGGGTTTGAGAAGTCTTGCAGCCAGTTTGTTGAACAGCATTTTCCCTTCACATGAGAAAAACCCTTCAGAAGCATTTCCACTGGCATAAATGCTGGTGAGGATGTCAATGATCAAGATCTGTTAAAGTAGGCAAAAGATACAGTCGAAGAAGCGAAATGGAAGGACAAGCTGACTTTTCTTATACTAGCTACAAATGGAAAACTAAAGGCAAAGACCCTGGCCATCGATTGGGCTTGTCAAAGTAACTGATGCCAAGATCTGTTATTCCAAGAAGATTCCTGTTTTTTGGTATCACAATATGAGAACTGTCATAGATAAGGTGCTTTGCAATGAACTGTCACCATATCCGCCAATCAGTTTTTTGAGGCCAATCGGTTTAAAGCAACAATTTCGGATGGCTATTTCGAACATGTGTCCTCGTAAGATGATGATGCCCTGAGACATTGCGAAAAAGATGATCCACTATGTGGTGATGGAGGTTCTCTTTTACATTGCTTAAAATGAACAGAGGGAAAACCACTGATAGATAGTTGCAATGTGACCACTATCAAAGCATGCGTTGTCTTTGATGGATATACACTGGTGATGAACCAAAACCACAAAAGACCAGCAACACATGAACGTTTGCAAAACTCGGATCGTAATAAGGGAGACATATACAATGCAACCAAAATTTCACTATGGCATAAGTGGTCAACAATCCAAAATTAGGAAGACATAGATCTGTTGATACTACTTCTCCAATATGCAGAAGCGGGTTGTTATGACCGTTACTTTTGGTCTGGCGACACAAAGAAGAAGAAAACGTTGTGTATGATTCAAGTTCTGAAACGCGTATTCAGTGATGGCATTTGCTACTATCTGTATCGATCTGCCAATGCATACCACTTCAGGAATATTTGGGGCTTGCAACAAGAAATCGTTTTTACTCAAAGTCATTTGCTCGTAACACTCTGTTTGTGCCAGAGTATTTTTACTAACACGTTAAGCGTAGCGCGTGTGGTTACTCAGTGGAAAAGTGTAGGACTCGTGATCAATAGACCGTAAAAATCGTGAGTTCAAGCCCCCACGATGGTCAACTGTGTTTGGTCCTTGGGAAAAAGAAACGTAGTCTCAATTGGGCTCGTCCATAATAAGCGCGAAATTGGGTAGCTGCTATGGGAGAATATTACAATTAACTGATGATAGGCTGTGCGCTTGTATGTAAGGAATGGTCTTTGAGCAGCCCACCTTAAATGAAGCGAAATGATTGTGACGATTTTGAAGGCGGGGTAATAATAATGTCAACCGCGCTTTGAGCTGTGGAGGATAAGCGATATATTAAAAAACGGGTTATTATTCTACTATTACCAATATAGATCTGAATCTATAGAAAGATGAAGGCTTGCAACCCAATGGTGTCCTTGTTTTCAATGCTCAGCAATCAGAGTCTTTAGAATCATTACACTACAGGTTACCTTCCAAAAAAGTTAGTTTCACCACAGCTGTGGACATTCACATGAAAACATGGACCAAGACCAGCTCAGATGATGATGAACTTGAAGACTCTAAATTGTAAATAGTTAATAGTGTCGGCGATCTCATCTACTACTGCAAACAAGTGTTTCGGCCATTATTTTGGGATGAGGGGTGAAATAATGCTGAAAATTGTACTTTCTGTTACTTTCAAAAATTTCACAATTACACTGTTAAACAACATAATGTCAAAAATTGTGATAGATTATAGCTGATAAAAATTAATATGGCTAGATATGGGCAAATAGCCAACAAAAAATCCTTTTTAATTTGAAAATAAAATTTGTATCGGCCGCCGAAATAGAAAATTAAACTCCTTTGCAATTGTATTGGTTGATGCTTAACAGGGACTTGTATGGTTGCACTTTTTAAATGGCGGGACACGGCCATTTAAGAAACAAGGGGTTGCTCTCAAAAACTTTGACACTATATTTGTCATTTTGCCCATGTGGTACCAGCGAATAAAATTAATTTGTACTTTTAAACATGGTGATGCAGGCATATGGGATTTAGATGCAATGATGGATCTCAACTTCCTAAACCCCATTTTTAATAGATTTGTGATGTAGATAGAATTAATTTTTGTTGTCGTTTTGGCCCATCCGGTCCAGAGAACAAGAAGGGTACTCCAACCTGGTGGATGGTGGCATTATGCATTTTTTTTTAAGGTCAAATGATCTCTAACTTCAAAAAAAACCCATTTTAAGATTTGTTATTCTGCTAGAATTCGGAGGGAAATGACATCTTTTTTATCGTTTTGGCCCATCCGGTACCAGAGATACACGAAGCAGGCGGCCATATTGGATTTAGAGGTCAAGATGATACTCTCTCAACTTAATAAGACCCTTTTTAATGGACTTGTTATGCTTAGAATTGTAGGAAATGACTATCGTTTGTCCTTTTAGCTAATTTATTGCTAGAGATGTGAGGATATGGATTTATGTTTTTCAAAAATGGGGATGGCGGCCATTTTGTTTATGTCATAGTTTGAACACTATCTGGGACTTCGATTTTGCTCAACTTTGATTATATGTTAAGCTGACCTTAATCACCAGAAATGCAAAAAACCTTCTGTGCAACTTTTTTGGGCGGTTCATGGTTATCTGTTACTCTACTATACAGTTTATGACCGCACAACTTGTAACCATTCCTTACAAAACCATCCACGCGATTTATATCGAGTGTCCAAAGGTACAAGATACCTGTCATCTTCAACCACGGGCTCCTCTCAGTTCTTGAAATATCTTTTATGATGATCGGCTATAAAAATTGTGGCGTTTCAATTACAGCGATTAAAGTGACTTGGTCTGGAACAATTTGTCAGGTATAGCAAGAGGCGGTTTGCCGGCTTTATCCTGCTTATCATCTGACGGGTTACTAAGTGATTGAAAAACTCGTCAAGTTGCAAAATATATTCAGAATGCGATAAAATTTTATAATCAAAATGGATGTACTCGCCGGCAGGTAGTAAGTAGTGTAGTAAACGGCATATTTAAATAAAAAAGTAGTTTTTTACCATCGGTATTCTTCCATATGTTGTCCAATCCTATATGTACAGGAGCTATCGGTCATCTTTCTATACCTGTCGTCGTCTGCCGGGTTCTCTCTTTCAAATCTATCCACCATCCATACATCCTCGTATCATCCATCTATCCATCCGTCCATACATCACAATCCATTAATTGGATCCACCCAATGGATTGTGTTATTTTAAGGTGACTATCAGTTGTCATAGCACTCCCAATTTTGTTTTAAGGCTTATTAGATTATCGGTGAAAAGTTTTTACGTGTTTAAACTTTCCATAATCTCAGAATTCTGTCGTGCGTTCGAGGTTTAAGAGCAAATATTCTTTGCACCAAAGGGCTAATAATCCTAATTCGAGAAAAGCTCAGTCTTGAGTTAACATAAGGTTCACATTTACTCTTAATTTAAGCAACGGTACGAAATGCCCCTTGAATACTGTTTTTTTTTTCAATCCTGTTCAATTCATTTTTGTTTTCTTATTACGCGTGGCATGCATTGGTTCCTGCGATTTTTGGACTTCCAACTGTAGGCACATAAATATAGTACTAACTAGCAGCAATGATGCACAGTTTATGAAAGTAAGTGCCGCCCCCTTAAAATAATTCCAACAAAAAGTTTATAAACAGAATTTGATAGTTACATTTATTGACATTTGGAATAAGGAAAACCTACCGAAAACCAGTGGAATGGGGGCAAGGTTTACACAGGGTCAACATGTGAATGAAAAGAGTTCAGAATGTGTAAAAAGAACAAAACAGGGATTTCAAAAAAAGGTTCAAAAAGGTAAGTTTGTTCCTATCGGCGGGTTGAAGTTCAATATCTTCAAGTTCCCAATGGGGCTAAAATTTCAAAATTACATTTGATTGTGTTAAAAGTTGCCAAATTGGTTCGTCTAGTTGTAAAACTTAATAGCAACCACATTAGTGACAAGTCTATGACATTTTGTTATTTAATTAGAATGCAAATTATGGCCGGGCTGTATTGAGCCTATTGGAGGTTCAAGCCAAAAAGTCTCGAAAGGCAGAATGGAACCTTTTCAAACAAAACATCCAGTGTACATTTTCCTATTGACCATATGTTGTGATCTCAGACCTTGACTTAAACTAAGGTATTAGGTAAATTTTAATCTGAGTGCAAATTTCAATTGCAACTCATTATGATCTTCTCGTCATATCATAAGGAATGACACACTACTAATCGCGACATCCATATGATATCCACTCATATTCATTAAAAAATTGCCAATATTATAGCATTTAACAATTTTTACTCAATTCGAGGACGATTTGCTAAAGTAGCTATCTCGATTAAAGCAAAATAGCGTCTAGGCAATTATGCTTTATAATAGGAACTAATCTGCTACTAACTTTAAAGAGACATGAGGAGATTTCCAGAAAGAACGCCCCCAATTTTGTACGTTCGCCGAACCCCGGGTTTCTTGCAGATGGGAATGCTTACCAATGTATTAGAACACACCTGAAGTGAATTAGCCGATGACGCCCTGTCTTTATGTAGTAAGATGATGATTAGTACTTTATGTCGTGCCGATAAAGTCAAAGCATGGTTTCTAGGGGGACAATTGGGATAGCAGCAAGTTCAAAACAAGGTGGTTTGCGGTTTTCTTTTGTAATTGTTTGTTCAATAAACCTTCGAAAGTTTCTCGTAGGTAGTCTACGACCGATCAATTGAAAATTGAAGAGGAAATTGTATTCCCAAAAATCTCCTCATGTCAAACGTTAATGACAGAAAATCGGTCATGTATTCAGATGAAGTAGAAATAGGGTCGATTATATCGTGTCTTGCATCTGAAAAAAACTACAGTGTTGGGACCTAGGTGATATGTTCAATTACACCATTGAAGGCTCCAATGCATGTTGAGTTTACTTTAACCTTATTTCTCTTCAAGTTCTTTGAACAGCCACTGCGAATTTTAAAAAGGAAAATATCAGTGAGCAACGTGCGACTAAAGCTAGAAGTGTGAATTTACTTTACAGTCTTCCCATGTTATAACTGGCAGCTTTAAAAAAAGTAGAAATATCGAATTGTAACAATTTAACATCCGTAGTCCAATTCGCTCATTGCTTTTGCTATCATACGCAAGCACCGCGTGCGATTAGCGCCATTACTAGAAAGAATATGTGATCGTATCTTTCGCAAGCGACAAACGACCATTAACAGTGATTACGACGTATCCGTTGATTTCACCATGGTTACCCCCCTCTTTTAGGTTAAGTTTATGAATTTATGAAGGGAGTAGGCTAATATGACGACCGACACAATACTTATTTCATGTGACTAGGTTCTGAAACTTTCTCTTTGTCTGCTTTTATTAGGGGCGTTCTTGAAACTCAACCTGTGTTGACGGAACGGGTGTAATAAAAGGAGAGATAGCCACTCGAGCACTAGTCCGGGGAATCAATAGTACGAACTGAAAATAATAAAGCATGAAACTAATGTTGCGTGAAGAGTGCACATGCACGAGTGTCATATTCTTCACCGTTGTTAGGTGACATCAGTGCCTGAGGACTATATCTCCTCACACCGGGTTTCATCGCGGCGTTTAGAATGTTGTTTCATTGTTTAGAACAATAGGGAAATCGTATTATTTATTTATGTGTTTTTTGTTATAACATTCGACCATTCACAAGGGACGCCTCCAGGAACAGCGGAAGAAAGAAGATTTAGGCGTAAGAATCCGATTTAGAAGCAGGAGGGAACCGAAGTGCTCGGAGAAAACCTGCTAGAACGACACTGGCTCGACGGAGGAATCGAATCCGGGCCGCTTTGGTGAAGGGTGAGCGACTCGACGCTACACCAACTCGCCCTCCCTCGAACCCGGAAAGAACCGAGCGCAACCGGCGTGCAACCGCTGGTTGACGATTTTTGAACCGTCCATATCTGACATATTCTTAGAAAACAAGTAAGGGAAATCGAAAAAATATAAATGGCTCTATATTCGTATATAAAACTTAATGCATTCGAATAAAAAAATCAAATATAAACAATGAATGAAAAATGGTTTAAAAACAGTGCGAACTATGCCAGCTATGTATCGTATGAAGCAAATTGAAAAAACTTTTTCAGTAGAAACAAGCTTGGTATCCACAGATTGATCCAAAGAAACAATGAAGGAATTTTTTTCTGGTGGTAAATTGATTAATTATTCTAGGGAGTGGGGATATCTTAATGATGTATAAAGTGTATAAGAGAGCAGTATCTAGCCAAAAGGAAAACAAGAACATTTTGTTAATTTTATTTCCATTATCGGTGGTTAAAATAATCACGTTAAATGTGTTGTAAAATCGATTTCATAAAAAAATAACAAAACAAAAACAACAACAAACTTTAAACTTGTTTACTGAAATATATCTAACTAGCTCAGCCTATGTGATCCTTGACAAAATTATTACCATATACAAATGTTGTGAGATGTGAGACATCGTACAAGGCATAGAAACATTGTATGCTAACTAAAACGCTTGTCGTCTGTCCACATATGCGCACTAAAAAAGTTAATTTGCATTTTTGTCTAACTAGCTGCTTTCACCTCGTCCGTGGTACAGTGGGTTGTAACAAACATTGAATCGGAAACGGGAGACCCGTCGTCGCGTCCGTAAACTTCATAACACAGGGGGAGTCAAAAAAAAAAACCTTAACATTCAAATAAAAAAATAATTATAAAAGCGTTTTAAGAATTGTTTTTGCTCAAATATTTGCTATGGTTATAAAGAGGATAAACGGCTTTCAGAAAACGTTTATTTGATGTCATTTGGAATTTGGAGGAAGAAGTTTGCATTTTGCCTGAGAGACTTGAAAATCCTGTTTGGCGAATTTTGAGCCAAACAAAAGATGCATCGTTTACCCTAGAGTAAACATGGTCTTCTGCAGTGATTTGGCAAAAACATTTAACACCAAATTAAAAAAAAAAAAAAAAAAAAAAAAAAAAAAAAAAAGGATTATAAAAAATAATATCCTGGAGATTACAAACGAAAAGGGCCTGTGAAAAAAAAATTTTCAATTTCCCAAATATGCAAGTCAAGGTAGCTGGTTGTGTAAGAAGCACAGTTTACTTTGGCAGCAAGATTTCATGGTTTAACCTAATGAAACTTGGGAGTCAAAAGTGAAACCATAGGTTTGTATTTCGCTTGAAAACAGTGCAATTTTGCAATATTGAATTTTAAGTTTTAATTCCAATTTATTTTACAGAGGAAAACTTCAGCTTTGGTCTTCTTGCAATTTACTGGAACTCTGAGTGAGTTTACTGTATTTGTGCAAAAATAATTACTTAGAGATGATAACAAAAATCCGAGCAGTTTCATTATGTTCATGAACTGAGACATTGATATGGAGAGTAGTGATTTGTCAATAACTGAATCCTTTATGATTGAACAATGGTTAATTAATTTTGTAGATTATTTGACTTATAATTATGTTACACCAAAATAGGCGCGTTTTATTCAAACTGATATGTTTTGTCGAGAAGAAGAAGAAACCAGAAGAAACCAATAATCATCTGAAATTGCTGTTGAATTGTCTTTGCCTATAAGTGTTATGGGAATACGTTCGGGTTTGTTGTTTGGCAGCTCTCGCATTGTATGGCTAAAATCGGCCAAACTGAATTTTTAGTCTCCTCCGCAAAATTGACGATAGTTTCTGACCCTAAGTCCGTCAAAGACACAAAATAATGTAAATTAAAAAATCTCTGATAGCCTGTTTTATCTCTGTAAAGAAACCAAAGCAAACATTGAAAGCCAAATATAGCGTTTAACTTTTTTGAAGAAAACTCGTTCCTGAATGTAGGGTTTTATTGACTCACACTTGTATGCAATCGTTTTATAGATACTATCAATTTCAAACTTTTGAAAATACGTGCGATAATGTACGAGCACGTTGTCTTGGATAGAGTGCATTTGTAATGCTATTATCCCTTTACCCCTTCTTTCTTTCATCAAGCAACGAGGAACCTGAAGGGGATGTATAACCTCGATTTGCTGCGGAAGAAATTAGCAATTGTGACCTTTGTCATAAAACTCAAAAACCGTATGATCGAAATCTACTGAAACGTTGAATACTTTTTGGGGATATCGATTCACACATAAATGAAACAGAAGGTGCTAAAATCACGGAATGTACTTTATGTTTTAATAATCCAAAATTAATTTAAGAGAGAAGGAAATGAAAGAAAGAAATGATTAAGATTTTTGCGCTTCGTTTAGCTAGGTCAGTTATCCTGTACGCGCTTGTTTTACATATTTAGTATACTGGAATTCAAATCTAATATGAACGTCACCGTGGCTTCATCTCCTTTTCCTAGCTTACATAAGAACAGAACTACCGAAAGGCTTTGAACTATTAGATGGAGACCGTCAACGAAGACTGATGCAGGACGATGAGGAAAATGGGGGAAGAATTAGGTGCTTTTGTATTTTCATGTTAAAGCTATGGCCGGGTTGTGACGATCAAAAACCTGATATGAATACTTAGGTTGATTATTAAATAAAACTTCTTAATAAACGAACTTGTTCGCGTACCAGTAGAGCGTTGTAGGATGTGGTGAAATTTAACTCTAGATTATTCGAGAATTTGAGGGTTCTCCAACCGCGAGGCTTTTAAAATATTTAAATGAGCTTAAATTGATTTGTAGTCCTGAAGAACGATTATCAAACGTGTTAATATATTCTTTTTTACCTTAGCCAAGGGAATCTTTTGAAATTAGTTTCAAAAGATTTGAGCATTTTTGAATTTTTGGCCAGGATGACTTCGAACTTAATAGCGCTATACCCACTGTATTCAAAAAAAAACTCCCCACAAAAAACAACCTGTTAAATTTTAACAACAAGACCCAATATATCCGGTTGTACATTTTTACACAATTGATTTACTTAAAGGAGACCCCGTACAACAATACTATTATACATATATGCCATAAAATAATATTGACCACAGATTAGAATGGTTCATCGAAAAACGAGATTATTTTAACCTTAAAAATGACTTCAAACCATCTCGTCTGACCACGAGCTATTTAAAATCTGCGCTAGTGTATAACGTGATATGCAATGCGGCCGGCACGTTTGCGTCATACATGCCTAGGAAATACACATTTTCTGACAAGCGTCAATGGTGAAAGTGTGTTTTTATGACGCTATTGTGGCCGGCCGCCCGCATTCGCACATAAACGTTTTTATACATATCCTACCATATGCAATAGCGCGAAATTCAAATAGCGCATGAGTCAGACCAAAATCTTTTAATTTCATTTATGGTAGTAATAATTACGTTATCATGAAATCCACTCGATATGTGTTCAATAATGATTTTATAGAGTCGATATATTATTCGTCTTAGTACAGGTCTCCTTTAATTTCAAATTTTTTAGTCTTATTTAAATTGTTCACATGCAGTTCTAGGGACCACATGGACATGTATGTTGGTAAAGAAATTTTGTTCCAATGTTTCCAAGGTGGATGCCTGGACTCGTGTAGAGGGTAGAAGGTACCATTTCGAAGCCGGATTTACGTTTTATATTCATAATGACGTATGCTGACGTGGGGTCGTGTAGCGATGAATGGGATCGATTCACCAGGTCCTCGACCATTAAAATTTCACAAAACCGGATTTTTAAACAAAGGTGTTATACCTAATCATCGCAATATGTCTATTGGAGGAAAGAAATATTCAATTAAAATGATGTATCATATCTTTGCTTTATCTCAGTAGTCGTTGAGGTAATTTGCTGTTTGTCATGCAGTGAGGTTTCAGCGCACATAGAGAATCAATTGTCTAGATTAAGATCAAGAGTAATTTATTTATCGCATGGGAACGAGTGGGAGACTGTTTTTTATTTTGATTTGTATTTGTATTTTGATTAGATAACTCTGCAAGATGTGGCCGCAGGCCAATAAATTTCACTAATCTAATATTTTTACTAATCGATATTTTTTTTATATCTTTTATTTATATATTGAGAATATTAGTAGTAAAACCGAAGTTTTAACAGGGGTGGCGCCGCATGCCTATAAAGTCGCTCAGCTAACTGTTTTGCGCCGCAGGCCTATATAAAGGATCGCTTAGCAACCTGTTTTGAGCCGCATGCCTATAAAGATCGCTTAGTCAACTGTTTTTGCGCCGCAGGCAATAAATGATACGCTTAGCCAACTGTTTTGCGCCCGCAGGCTTTTTTATAAAGTTCGCTTAGCTAACTGTTTTGCGCCCGCGGCCTTAGTAATCCTCTTTTTTACTCTTTTACGGAATAACCGCAATTACTATATTACGGTTTATTCCGTTATAGATTACCTTGTGAATTGAGTAATCCTCTTTTCTACTATCTTACGGAATAAATCTCAAACTAGATACGGTTTATTCCGTAAATGACCGTGGAAAATGTGAGGACATTTAAAATCGAATAGTGGTTTATAAGTGTTAGAGATATCATCTAAAAAGTGAAAAAAAAAGTGAGGACTCTAAAAAGGTCCTAACATTTCTAAAATGTCCTCTCTATATAGAAATTTCTCTACAAATGTCCTCTAAATAGATGAACTTATATAAATACATACATACATAGCATACATTCATACACAACAGCACAATACCACACACAACACTACAGACATACAGACATTACCAACACACATCATACATACCTCTGATGAAAATCGGGGGGGAGAGTTGGGAGAGTATCAGAGCGTGGCCCTGCAACAGTAAAGGCTTGTCACCAAAAACTTGTGCGATACTAACAAGTTTAAAGCCCCACTAGTTGTATTAATGTTTTTGTTTATCTTTTTTTTCTATTCCAGGTTAATCAAGCAAACAGCAGGAGGCCATATAACAAGCTTTCAAGGGATGTCATAACCTAGCCAATTGTACCGAAGTAGACGACTGCGGGACAAGGAAGAAATTAGGAAAAGTGGAACGTAATCATGCTGACCGCACAAATTATGTTACAGTTACCCTGAGAGGACTACATCTCAATATTGTAACACCAAACAATACTTTCACTTGATATAAAACATATATCGCAAAAAGGATCTTCTCTTAGTGGTTGCATCTTTTGTCCATTTGGAATACAAAGAGAATTGTTTTCTAAAATAAACATTTGTGTTGATAATTTATATGTGTGAACTCATATCAACACTGCAGTTGCGGAGATATTATAAAAAGAAAATAGATCGATCGAAGACATGCTGCAGAGTTAAACTTCAACGAAGCGGGAAAAGTGTCTGCAATATCGTCGGCGATAAACGATGCAATGCTGATGGACGTATGTTATAACCTTCCCAAGCCTCATTTCCTTGATGTGTTAACTGGCTATTTTATTGTGCACTTCCGAAGGTTCACGAGATCATACCAAAGGTCATGTGAAAACTTAAAGTGCATTTCTCTTTGACATCATTTACAGTAATCCGCTTGGCCGTCATCGACTTTTCAAAACGTAATAATATTATGATAGAAGTTGCTTTTAAACGACAGAAGAGAAATTCAAATTGGACAAAGAATGCCAAAAAGAATGGTCTTTCTGCATAAAAAGGTCCAACGGGAATATTAATACGATTAACACTTAGTTGTATAAGGTCTTAGTGCACATCCCGCGCGTGGGTGTATAAGGTGCTTCAGTGCACCCTCCTCTCTGAAAACCTTTTTACCACCGTTTGATTTTTTTAACAAAACTCTGGTCATTAATGGGGTATATCAACACGCGCATAACAGGAAAAAAAGGAAATCGTAAAATCGTTGTACCGATTCAAAATGGGACGTCCCAAATGTTTATGTCCCCCGCCGCACAAAATTCCGATCAAAAATTGAAAAAGCACTTTCCTGAAGGACTTTGATGCAGAAAAATATGGCTCTTAATAGGAAACATAAATCATTTACAAGACATTGCTGAATAACAACTTAAAAAGTGTACCCATAAGATTTGAGGGGCAAAATAAGTTTTTTGAATAGCGCAACAAATGCTTTTTTATGCTAATTAATCATATGTACAGGTTTAATTAAACCCGGGTATTCTTCTACACCCAGCCCCCATGGCTCCTTGTTACACATCAGATAGGGTATAGCCACTTTTTCATGTTAATCTTGTTATCATAATGTGGAAAATCCAGCGTCAATACTCCCTCCAGTGGTTTATGTTGGTTCAATGATTGTTACAGTGACACTTTTTAAACAAATCAAATAATATGATATAATTTCTGTAATGTAACATTTGAGCAGAAGCCTAAAATGGGAAAAAAAGAGAGCGGCAGACTTTCCAATAGAATATATGTAATAAGACCACTGCAAAATCATGTATTTCCCAGATGTGAAAGGATTAGACTATATTTCTATGTCATAGTGTAATCAATGATTTTTCTTGGTATGTGGTAGATAAGCAGTTTGTCCCCAGTGAAAAGTTGGCTAGCAATTTTAAAATGCAGTTCATAGGCAATGATTTGCTACCACATTATTACCACGGTCATGCTCAAAAGCAACTTCCAACTCTCGTCTTTCAATGCGTAAGACACCGAGATTTAACGCCATATAGTGGAAAACTTAGATGTCTATTTTGGGGTTATTTTCTTGAACTCTGTACAACTTGGTTTTTATTCAATACACTAACAAATCACACTCGATCAAAAATTTCATATATTTCAATGGCGGGAATAGTCACACTAGCGTTGTGCAATATAACAAGTTTATTTTGCCATCCCCATTTTCAAATTTATGTATTGAAAGAGTTACCAACGATGTCACATGACACACAGTTTACCTCTTCTTTGTTAATCTGCAAATTTCCACAGAAAGTTAACGTCATGTAACAACGTCCATCCAATGATCTTGACCTAATGGCTCATTTGTATGAATTTGTATAAATTTCGATTACTCGTTTTTGTTTACAATGGCAAAATTTCGTATCAGTTCCAAAACAGTACATTATGAAATAATTTGTGTTTTACCCCATCGATGCTTTCAAAAATCGTTTCCATTTGCGCAGGAATTCAAGACACAGAATTATTCCAGAGCATAGTTTAACCTATCCCACACACACTTCTTCTCACTACATCGCTTAAGAGAAAGAAGAATTTATTTGTGATGGAGATAATTTGACTCACTAGTTTCCCTGCAAAATTTTCGCAATTCTCATTTTTCTATGCAAAATCACTTATTTGGAGCAAAGTTTACATTTGGTAAGCTCATTCGATGACTTGCGGAGAATCCTCACGTCTCGCAATTGGAAATACTTGAATCTTTGAAAAAAACGCATGATTATTAGTTTTTAATTTTAAAGGTGATGATTTACCTTTAGGTTAAGAGCATCAGCAAAATTTGCTTTAGGATTAACAAATACATGACTTTTACTCTCTCCTTGTAAGACCAAATTCTCTTTCTTTGAATTTGTTCCCTATACAATTGATGTTATCATTTTGTAACTTATAATGATCAAGATAAGATGAGCGATCAATAAAAATTCAAACAGGAATTAAGAGTCTCTTCATGTTCTTCCGGACTGTCCTAATTGAACCTATTACGCTGAATATCGCAGCAATCGGGTGTTATTTCTTGTGTTTAATTCAGGCAATTTGCCAAGCTTTTGTTGTGTTCTTCCGGATAATCTTCAGGGGAGGACTCCCCACTTGGGGTCACGCGTAGTAAGCTTTGTCAGACCCCATTTTCAACACCGCTGGTCACCCAAGACCCCATATTTTTAACATTTTTGAACATTCATCCACATACCCCTATTTTGTATTTTTGCAAATTTATCTAAAAGAAAAGTTTTTTGCATACAATTTTTTTTTGTAAACAATGAACTCTGGTACAAAGTTCCCCGGATGGAATGGGCACAATACGAAATGCATTTTGGTCGGAGCGTTCAAAAGGGTCTATTTGCACGGTTACCCCTGCATACTGCTGCCGTGTGCATCTATCCCAACCAATTACTGCACGGGATGTGCATGTACATCAGGGAACAATTAAATGCGCTGTGACCCTAGGTTCCGATAGCCAAGTAAATTGAATGAAGAATACGGAATATCTGAACTAGCAAAATGGTATAAGGACATGTCATGGATGGGAAATGTTATGAAGAATTCGGTTTACCTTGTGCAATAGCAGCGTCAGTAGACAACATGACGATCAAACAAAATTACTGTCTTTTTGCTAAAATGGACTTTGATCTATTGTCTCCGAAATTATTACTAAGTTTTCTTCTGCGAAATTATTATGAGTAAAATGAAAGAAATGTTATTTAAAATTTGACCCCAAGTTCAAGCTTTCTGTGCTTTAGAATAGCGTGATTTACAACTAGAAAAAAATCACTTTTCCATTTTCTTCCTTGTCGCAGTCGTCTATCGGTAAATTGCTAGGTTGATTACCTGCCTCTTTGAAAGCTTGTTATATGGCCTGCTGCTGTCTGCTTGATGACCACCAAGGTTAAATTATATTACGCAGTGGCTCGCTTTTCAATATGATCTAATGAATGTTATAAAGAAGTTCCTTGTGCCTTCACGTTTTGAAAAAAACAATGAGCTTTCAATTCCAGATGAAATAAGCAGGGATGAACAAATTTGTGATCTCATCAAGTTTTATGTGCAGCAGTCCCCTTAGCGTGCAGACGTAATATTCAGAGACTTTTGAGGACCCAGAGCTTCTAAATTAATTCAAGTTTTGGAATTTTGACAATTGTCTTTAAGTGTCTAAAGAAGTAATAAATCTTAAATTTAATTACAATCCCTTCTCGGTTTGCATGACTGTCCCAAAACCACCCTCCTTCGGTGCGGACGTATTCCAGAAGTGCTCTTTTTGCGTTACTTTCCTTTCAGTCCTATTGCTCCAAGTTGTACCAATATGGTGATGGTAATTGATACAGTTTTGTTTGCAAGAAGGGACCAAGCTGAAAAAAATCACAGATGTTTTCTTTAGGTAAACATCCTCATCATCCCCAATATTCATTCTAACGTACTTGGCAGCTGTAACGACGCTGATATATTTCATTTGTAACATCCGCAACGATGAACTGACATCGTTTCATAATAATTAAAGAAATTTTGAAAAAAGACAAAAGTTTCAAATCAAAATAGTTGCTAAAACTTTTAGAATTTGCAAAGTTTAGTTGTTTCAATTGCTAGCACAATTTGTTGAAGGTGGCATTTTTGTAAATATTCGTTCCAAAACATGTCATTTGTTTATCTTGGTTACTCCTTCTTGTCATAATCTAACAAAGCAATGCACTAACTGTCCATGGAGTTGATGAAATAGATCCTCTGGCACGCTGGACTCAATGCACAGTCATAAAGAAATTAATTTTTCAAGTGAAAGATGCACCAGCGCGTTTACTGATATATCTAAAAAGCAATGCTCAATTACACACTGTTTCACTTAGATATGACATGATAAGGATCGCATTGGCATTTACTGTTGTATGTATAAAAACTTAATGTGATGTACCTCGTGTTACTTTGTAGCTATCGATTATCTCAAGGTAAGTGGTTCAGTTGCAGGAGATGGTCTGTCATTGAAATTTAACTTAGAGAATAAGGTATGATTTTGGACCGGTACCTCTCTTTAAGAATAATTGAACCCAAGGCGATACCATTATCCACGCAAAAAATAATGGTGGCGCCGGGTTCATTGTCGTAAAGAAGTACCGGTTCCCAAAAATCATACCTTTATCTCATTCTTAAACAACCAATTTTCCAATTTAAGCGTCATCTTAACCCAAGTTCGGGAACTTTACGCTTTAAATACAAAAAGAAAGGACTGCATCACCGTGAAAACAATACGAACACCCGATGAAAACGCAACGATCATACGCATCGAGCCGCAACGTTGGCAGGCGCGCGCGTAAGTAGAAAAACACGGTATGACGCGAGCACTTCAAGCTAAAAATAACTTCAATTCGGTCAGCGCGTACTACCTGGGTTCAATTAAACGAATTGAACCCGGGCATCAGCCATAAATTTGCCTTACATTTTCACGCTGTTTAAGAATGTTTGTTTCAACGTTTGCATTTTCACTACATTTTATCTTTGCAAACAAATGTTTTGGCAGGGGAAGGCGGGCAAGAAATCCAAATTTCAGACGGCGCCATTGGTTTAACCCCGTAAAACCAAAATCTTGACTCAAAATTCTGATTTTTTATATGTTGATCAAGGAATCTTTTCTTATCCAAAACCGTTTTGATGGAAAAATCAACTCACTGGAAGGTTTAATTTCTATTTTTTTTTGATGATACGAACGAGGACGAGTCGTATGTGGGTCAGGAACACACCTGACCGACCCCATCAAAGCACCCAATTGGTTTGTGGTTTGCACTCAGTATTGCTGTAAGTTCTTTTGACATTTTTGGTGAGGTTGCTATAATGAATGAGCTTGGCCGCCATTGTCTTTAAAATTAAAATTTGAATTTGGAAGCTACTCACCCCTGTAAATACATTGCCCGTGATTCTACCGTGCCCATTTCCCCTTTTGCTGCTCATTATAAGTCATCATAAAATGCCGACAAAGAAATCATTCGACCAAACAATTTACATTCATACCTTCATAATTCACCTCCAACCAATATGAGTTAAAGAGAGCTGGCAATCTTCTCGATCATGTTATTACAAGCCAGCTAATTTAGTCAAGCTAATATAGTATACCAATCAATATTTCCAAGGAGGAACGCCTCCACATTTGAACTGCTCCATGGTATGGTGAAATACCAATCACATATTTAAGTACACCACCAATCTTAATATACTCGCTACCAAAATAAAACTCGAATAATAAGTAATCCATTCATTCATTCAATTTCACCTCCAACAATAGGAGTTAGGGAGGAAACTGCTTAAATCTTCTCGTATCAGAACATCAATTCTCATTACACATACGTAACTTGTTAATGCACGTATGTCTGGCATTTTCATCCAACCAATAATAAAAATTACCTGAACCACATTAAAAATCATTCCTAGATCGAGTGCTCACGCCCCATTGTTAATTTAACCGAAATTTTCTCATGTTTAAAAAACACTTCGGGTTCAAAATATTGTAGTTCCCATATATAAATCTAGTTCCATAGAATTGTTAAGGTTTTAATGGTCAAAATATGTTAGATCCAACTATTATAAGATGCATAAAGGTGTAATGTTTAGTACCAGATACCCGAGAGAGGATCTAAGGGGTCCCAAAAAATAATGTTTTCCCCCCCTAAAATTCGAGGACATTACGTTGCATATTCTTCACTTAGAACTGCATGTTTAGAAATTTCTTGATAGTCGATATATATGGTCCAGTTTATGGCCTGGACCGTAAGTTTTAGTATATATACCCACTTGTTTTTGCGAAAAATGTAGATTGTGTGTGTAGAAATAAGAATCTGCCAGGTGCCACCTGGCATCCTTGGGCATTTTGAGAATCCAAGATGGCGTACCATAAATGATAATTATATATTCAACCCGATATGTTTACTGACATATACAGTAGGATCCAATGAACAATGTATGGCACGTGTACATTAAGCATACTTCAAATCGAAAGGAAGCCAAATCTACTAATTTTATACATAGCATGAAGGTACTTAGATTATGTTGTTAGACACAATAAATGTATGTATGATACTTTTAAAGTTGTAAACATGAACGTCAATCAATATGGCGCCCAAAACGTGAACTATCTTCAAAAACACTTGACACCAATTTCTAAATATTACCTTCCAGTGTAAATTATTGTGTCATGAAACAATTAGAATGTACCTATGATCATATAACCAAGTGATACCAGGTATCCGCGCTAAATCAAAATTTTGTCATTATAAACTGAGTTCAATATATGTGAAAAAATGTAATTCCTATGGTTTTTTGACAACTTTGCACCATATTAGTTTAATTTCGATTTTGGCACCTTGAAAACAAATTGAAATGTATAGTTGTACATTGGTTTAGGAATTAAAGGTACATTTCTAATGTCATTGTAACTTGATTCGATTTGAAGTTGTATATTAACACTTCAATGGCTTTATTTGATTGTTGAAGAGAATGGCAAATCCTACATTATTCATGATATCCTTTGTCTCCTCCTATCCGGCATACTTTTCCTGGGCATCATTTGCCTATGTGTGACGACAGTTATTTTATCTAAAATATGCACGTTAAAATCATAATGCTCAAACAAAGCAAGCCCCACAACCTAATTTATGGACCGGTTTTTTTGTACTTTTGTTTTAGCAATTTCGAAAGACATGATATTATTCAGGAGTCAATAAGAAACAACACCGCTAACCTTTTGACTGGCATAGCGGTTGCTGTTCCTTGTTGACTTATCTTACAATGAGTACTTATTTATCTTACAACGAGTCCATCTTGCAGTTAACTGTCCCATTTTCCCTATTACTGTGCACACAGTGCATTCAGTAGGCCTATAGACCGTTATGTGTACTCCGTGCTTAACGTATAGGACATGAAAACCTCACGTCGTTGCGAGAAAGTGCTCAAGGGATTTTTCTTCGTAGAAGCTCTAATTGTAGAATATATTATCATCAATAACATATGTGAATTTTATTATTAAGAACTTCATAAAATCCGAAAATGGTGAACTTATAAAGATGGTATTTTTGGTAGGGTATATGCTAAATCTATGGCAAAAATCACCAGTGATTGCTGGGCAGATACAAGAGGGCGCCATGGACAAACGTTAGACCTATACAATTTGTAGAAGCTGAACAACCAAGATAATCCTATTTTCTATAGGGGTGTATTTGGTTGACATACGGTGGTAAAAAGATCCGAACTACATTTCTAAAACGGCTTCCAACATGCGTAAACAGGCCTACTCGCCATGTCTGCACACATTGTGTTGGCTAATCGCCATCCATAGCATGTCCGTTGATCAGTGATTGGATGGTGTCCCTGTGAAGTGGGAATCATTTACATACGATCAAAACTTATGAATGGATTCATGTCACAATGATGTGGTTGGGTGGGCAAAAGGTCGAGACCCGTCTACATTGGATCACTACTGCACTATGACTTATTTATCTTACACGAGTACTTATTTATTTACAACGATTACTTGTTATCTTAAATTAGTACTTTTTATTTTACAATAAGTCTTAATCCTACGTTGGGCCAACGTTACTTTGTCACCCATCTCTCGAACCATTAAAGTAACTACATGATCGTTTTTCGACATCACTCCGACAATGGCTAACGTTTGCCTTGCAGTCTCGACCCGCCAACCTACAATGACCCTGAGTAGTTCTTAATCCTACAACGAGTACTTATTTCTTCAAAATACCTTTACTTGAATATACTTACATAAGATAATAGACCATTAAGCGATTGTTTGAATTTATTTATGTTTCATTACACTTGTTATAGCTCTCTGGGTTGGAAAGAGTCATAGAAGGCAGATTGCATAAGCACCATAGAAGCCCCTTCTTTGTTTTTGTGTTCATTAATATCCTCAAGATCTTTTTTTTTTTCGCAAAATATCAGGTTACACGATTGCCCACTGTAAGTTACAAAAGACAAAAAAAATATATTTTTTATACAGTGTAGAAAATATCATGCTAACGGATATAATCCTTGAAAATAACAAAAAGTAGAAACACCCAAAAATTGACGGGCTCTTCATCAGTGTCTGGGGCACACCAAGTCTCGTTTCTGAATAGACAAACCGGTTGATTTATCCAGGGCAGACGATTCCACGATGAAAAATAATATCATCATCATCATCATCGTCATCATCATCCATCATCATCATCATTATAAGGCTATTTATATTTGCTATCATGTGCGTTAGGGGAAATTGGCTTTTGTTATTCACTCATTACGGGCGTTAGGGCGAAATAACCCTTCCCTAACGCCTCCTTTGGTATTGCGGCTTTATTCCGTTTTGGGTAACACAAGACATGAATATTTTTATGCAAATGAAGTACAATCCCCACTATAATACTAAGGAATGAAATATTAATTAATTTAAATAATATAAGGGCTCATTCTACCTAATGAATATTTAAACCGTCCCCCTATCATGTTAGAGGATTATGTTATTATTGTATTAATATTATTAGTTGGATTTGATTATTCTTGCGGTTTAGCCCCCACATTTGGTCATTTTGTCATTTTTCTACATATCTTTCACTTAAAGATCAATACGTAATGTTTGATGTGGTTTAATCCAGTCACAATTCCTATACATGAAACTTGGGTAATACTAGCCCATCAAAATTTACTTCGGTCTCGTAAATGTCTACAACTGGAGACATTGCAGACTATACATGAAAAAACAGATTAATGCATTACTCAAATCTCTCGTGACTGACATCAAGGTAAAAGTAGTTTGGGATGGCTTTCTCAAAGAATTTCCGTTACGCTTGGCACTCCTTCTTTAACCAATATTCCTGTAGTTTGATTAAAATGGGTAATATAAGTATAAGCCACATTTTCCTCAGCCGATTTCAAATTGAGGTTGACGACTGTGAAGAAAGCGAATCATATTTTTAGTCAATAAATCTTTTTTTCCCAACCGTACCTTTTTGATACCCCTGAAAGCCCAGGAGTTAACGTTCTCCATTATTCTGATGTGCATATTAAACCGATATTTCCAGGACTATAAATACAACTCTAATAGATCTTTCAACCGCCTAGCCTGTTAGAACAAACTTGAAATTTGCCTTCCTCACGCGAGAGACTTGAACTATTTTCTACTGACATGCAGTCACCGGTATTTATTGGCATGCTAATAGGTTTCTGTGAAGCTCATTATATCGTTACAATCCCCTTTTTACACTTCAAATTTACTTATTTTCATTTGCTTTGGGTAATAGTGACACACATTTCCTAACGTATTTATGCTGTCAAAAAGCTTCAAACTTCGTGAGACAATTATTTCAAATGGTGCAGCTAACACACAGTGGGCGCGAAATGGGGGGTACTACGAAGAGTTCCAAACAGCAAAAATCGCTTAAAGTATTTTATAGTTGTAGAGGGAAAATTTAAATAAAATACAAAAATGTATGGATTTCCGTAGCGGCCTATGCAACTGGGCTCAACGGTCCACATTTTGAACATTTTGCGGGCCAATTATAAATTTGGTGCACAGGTCTGTCTACAGCTCCCCTTTTACACCGGGTGAAGTGAGACAAGCGCGATTAAAGTGCAATTGCCCAAGGACACAAACAAATTGGCGGAGCTCGAACTCAACACTTACAAGTCACTATATGAAATCTCTACATTATTTATTTAGGCATGTGAATGAGACCATTAATGTGTGATCTATTCCATTTTTGGACCAATTACTTGGTGAATGACCTAAGATGTCGTTACAGTTACTAAAAAGGAGGATTACTATAAACCGGGTCAGTTAAAAAAGTGCATATAAAGAAAAGATACAGTATGTAGTTTTAGCAAAGGGAGAGGTGATCGGCTCAGAAGGGGGTCCCATGATTTTACCAGCAACAGGCATAAACCGTTGATGTCGTTTGATGTTAGTTGTAATGTAAAATATTTAATAGACTCTAAATGAAAAATCCATGACCACACCAGATTGCTCTATAGTCGGTAGAGCTAACAGTATGCAAATTGATGTGAAAATGGATTGAGCGCGAATATTAAAGTGTTGTGTCCATTAATGGTTTTGCTTATCACTCGGTATTCAAGAACAACTAATATTTGCTAAAATAGTGTACCTATAGCTAGAGCCTACCTCTGGTTCCAATCACATTCAGTACCTTGGTATTTCTAGATGCGGTGACATTAATGTTTAAAAACATAAGTTAGCACCTCGTCTACTGACATGTAAGAGGTACGAAGAATATGGCCCTACAGTTACAGCAGCAATCCTTATCACGGCCGATTGAGCGCGAATTTTAAAGCCACAAGCCCCTGCAGATGCCTAACGCAAACTGCCGGGCAGTGCTTTGTCGTGCCCGGCGTTGACGTCACATGCCAACTCATCTATATTATACTTGGTGTATGCGTTACAGGTATTTCTCTCTTATGACAGGACTCCACAGGTTTATCTCTCTCGTGCTGGGTCAAATGTGTTATAACATAAGTTAGTGACATTGAGATGGTTTGACAAATATTTGCAAGGTCAGTTGGGAACCATCTAAAAAAAATACAAAGATTATGGTTCTTGTTTGGGGCTCATTTTCAATGCATTTAGGCTGACTTTGAATATGCCCATGAAAAATAAATTATTTTGAAATGTTTTAACCAACCAAAAACAAAACAAAAACAATGGACAAAACCTACTGCGTGTGTCGAGTGCACTCGACATCCGAAGGGGGAGAGATTTTTCAAACATGGGGGAGGATGAGCCACAGTCAAAAGTGCTGTTCGAACCTGATGGGGGGTCCACAAGGCAAAGCCACTTGTGGGGGGTCAGGAGCCGGTCCTAAGCACTGCTGTTACTTAATATTAATGACATTCTTGATGATTGCTGAGTAGATGGTGATATCCAAAGCCATTGACAACTTCTGGGAAAATATTTTTTCAGGATGTTGTTGTCGCCGTCTAGTGCTGTTTCTGATATGTTAGAATGCAATGCTAAGCTCCAAGCTGGTGTTAAAATACCTTACTTCTGTTTGCTGCATTATATATGGTAACAATCCCTGCTCTAACTTATCTTAAAAGCTTTTGTATACCGCTCTATTGTATTTCCAATTTTCCCTGGATGTGGAGCAGGTAGAATTTGGTCATTGCATACTGGTACAGTCCTAGCGTTGTCTTGCTTTCACCCGTCTCAAGTTTGCAGGTGATGGGAGTTGTACGGCATTCATTTGGAATGAACAAGCTTCTTCAGCTGCTTCTTAACGGGCCAGCTGGGCTATAAGTATTTAAGGCTATTTTGTCATTTTCATTGATTAAATGGTTTCGAAGAAATATATTCCTTTCACGTCTGGTTATGTTCGTGCTTTTCACCCCCTCTGCTTGACTAAAGTGACCTTAAATGTCGTGACCTACTAGATTTCTTAAATCCTTGTTATTATTTTATTTAAATGGAAATCGTACACTACTAGTTTAGTCCCCCGTGTGTGACCCTGACCTTTGACTATGTGCTGGTCTATGACCTTAGAATTGTTCTTGTGACTAAGATCAGTGCCCTCGAAAAAGATTTGGTGGGGAATAGGGCATTAATAAGCCAAATTGGCACGCTAGATGACCTTTGACCTGTTTGGGTCATCTGACACTCTGATAACCAAACGTCGACCTTTCCTCTCCTACATTAGTCAATATTCAGCCCCATATAACGAACGGATTTCAATTTAGTAGGATGAAGATCAGATCGTATTCCTTCCTTTTCGCAATTTCAATTTAAGGGAGTTCACTAGGTAATCGGATTAGAAACTATTGCTATAGACATCCAAAATTAGACAGACGACTGCATTTGTTTCTGTTTCAATTGACTGATTCCATACAAATTACTAGCACTCTCAAGAATAGAAAAAAGATCGCTTTGGTTTGGTGTTAAAAAACAGGGGGTTAGGTTACAGGCTTGTAGTCACGATCACAAACAGAAAATTGTATATCTATTAAACTAGATTATGTACATTACAAATTTGATAAGATCATAGTTTGCTCACGCAATGGACAGTTTTCGTGATCAGTATAATAACTTTCCGTTGTCGTTATTACACACACAAAATCAGACATATTTGTCAACCGTTATCATCAAGGACGTATCAGTTATGCTGATGTTTGGAAAAGGCACGGTGTTGAAAAAATATAAGACTATAGAGGGGATTAAAATGATTGGATTTCCCTACTAGTATTCTAGATTCAGGTGATGGAGAAATGTTAAAGAGTCAATACTTTACAGTAAACAAACTAGTTAGTTTTACATGTAGATAGTATATTTTCAAAACACATTTTGGACTTGAAATTTGGATTACAAATCATTGCATCTTATTACAATGCACTGTGGTAAATTGTCTAGATTCAAACTTCACAGTATCAAAAGCGCGGCAGGTGTGATGGAATTATAAATATTGAAATATGTAAAAGACATGTGATCCCCTAGATATACATGTAGGTGCCATGTGTCCTTGCTCTTCAACTCGCAGTATGACAGAGAGAGTGTGGAAAATCGTATGATCATTGAATCACAGTGATTAGATTGTCAGTTGAGTCCTGACAAAACGAATGCGTCGAAATTACACAAAAATTTAAGTTTACCTTACACAGTGTCATCATAGATCACACATTTAGGCATACGTTCGGTTATACTACTTCCCACTCGAGTTTCTTGGTCTCTAAAACAGGTTTTGATTTTAGTTGAGTTAGACGATTACGTGGCAGACCCACGTGGCACACCGAACCACCCTTTTGATGCGTACAAATGTTTCACTACGCGGGGGAAAAAAAATCCCCGACGACACACGGAATTTCTCTAAGCAACTTGCTAACTGTTTGTCAGATGTTGTGGCATGATTACTTTTAGGGAATGTGTGAATAGTAATCGCCAACATCAAAATCAATGTACTATGTGAATAAACGATCGGCTGCTCGTTAGTTAAACCGGTAAAGGTACCTCATGAATATGATTAAGGAACAGTTTATTAAACAAGGAGGTAGTCGGGGTTAGTATACTGAATTGGTTAAAACATAAGGTCTGAAAAAAAAACATATCTATGTTGTGATTATGTTTTAACGTTATGACCAAATGCACGTATTTATGTACTTGTTTGCACTTTGACTGTTTGAAAGATCTCCATCAGCAACGGTAACTTTATCTCTTTCATGCCTCCTGTCCTAAGACATTGCTATTCGTTGATTTGGTCCACATACTCTTTTGAGTATAAAGGGGAAGGAAATGTACAGACGGGCCTTTCCTTTCACGTAAAGCCTATTTCCTGTTTATCTTTCATAAGGCCAAATGATTGACATTTAATACATTAACCGTTAAAAGATAGCATCGCTCTAAAGTAGCAGTCCAAAGCAGTCTTGTACAAATGGGAATCATTAATGTGATGCGTCACATCAGAGTACAAATGTTTTGAATCGAATATATTAACCAAATCTAAATTAAGTTCTGGAAACATCCTTATCAATCGATTTGCATAGCCACATTCGTGTTTTATTTTAGTTTTCTATTGATTAATCCAATAGTAAACTAACTTAAACTAACTTAACCTGAGGCCAAGAGAAAAGAAAGGTTTGTCTCAGCTTCCCGCGTGCATAGCTTTTAAAATTAGATTTAGCGCGTAGCTCTATGCGACGGCAGCGATTTTTAGACTTTTTTCCTTTTTTTTATTTAGGCGATAGTCAGTCCTTTTTTTCTTAACACTAAGTGTGTTTAAAAATTTGGGAACCAGCGATATACTAAACAAAACCCGTCTCCCTAAACAGTCTTCCAGAGAGGAGTTCGTATTCCCTGTGCTGTGTGACTATGTGTTGTATGCCCGGGTTGTATATATATGTTCGTAGAAAAGCTGTGCTTAGACTAGGACTGCAACAAGCTTTTGAAGGTTGAAGTTTGAGCGACATTAGCGATAAAAATATTCTTTAGATTAATAGATGGATCTAGTGACGCTTTTTTCCCTTTTCCTCGAGCTATTTTATCTTAATTGCCGACCAGTGCGAGCAAAATGCGGGATGGCACTGGTTAGATTACCACTGAAATTCACAGTTCTTGAAGTCCATGGCAGCAGGTAAAATTCTACGATTTTTTTTTAAATATTTTTATTATTCGAGTTCGAGACCGTGTATTTTTCGTCTTTATTTAGTTCTGTGCTCGCCAGTTTCTCCGAGCTTGTATATAATATTTACCAAGTTACTTTCTCGGGTTGTATCATTTACTTGATCCTCGCGTGCATTGAATTGAGTTTCGCTTCGTCACAGATTCTGCTAGAATCATGCATATAAGGCCCTCCCATTCTAAAATATAATTTTTTTAATACTAAGTTGCCGAATTAATAGGGCATGTAAATACGTGGAACTATACAAATAGAAAAGAAAAAGTGGAACTTTATGGATGTTATATTGTGTGTTTTCATTGTGTGATGTTTGTTTTGTGCCTTGAAAATAGAAGTGGGGTACATTGGAGTTTCACATATTGTGTATTGCTAAAAACACCAAGGCGCAAATTTAAAAAAAAAGTATCGCATAGGTCATAGCTTATTTTGTAAAAAAAAAAAGGACACAGCACATAGCTTTTTAGCCGAAAGAAGCTGAGACATACTTTTTTGGCCTAAATTGTTTCAAATTAATTCTTAATGGTTATCGGGCAACCGAATTTAGGATTTTTCTAAAATTCAATTAACCACCAACGGGGTACTACTATACAATTTGGTTACGACCCATGAAGCGAGCTACGATTTCTGGTCGAATCTGATGTTTCCGAAGTGCAATATGATTTGGTTTTATTTCTGGGGCAGCAATGGGCTTGCTCTTGTCCGAACGAGAATAGCAAGCAGAAAGCGCCGAAAGCTTTCGTAAAAAACTTCCAAGTATTGTTTTCACATCATTTCCAGTCCTTTTAGCAAAACAAATGTGAAGGTTGCACCTTCTGCGGGGCTAGAATATGCTGCCAAAGTCGGTGAGGGAGGGGTGTTGCCACCCAAAAATTAATGATGTGTTACATTGTTTTTTTAATATTCTGCACAATATGGTTCTAAAACTTTCTATGCAAAACTAGTAATTTGCCATCAATCGTGTTAAACATTATAGAGCTAAACATGATTATCGCCAGCCATTAAGTTTAAAACGGTACTTTATGTTTACTTTATGTTCTATACCCATCTATTAACTGTGAATGTTAAATAAATACTTTGCAAGCCTTTGGAAGGACGTTTTCTGTTTCGAACAGAACCTGAAATTTTACCCACTAATATGGAAGGAATATTACACAATAATACTCCTGTGGTATAATGTTTGATGTTTCATTGGTATTTGTAAAGGCTTGGTGTATCGTCAATTATCATACAATCATTTCCGACGCTCAACCGTGCTTTATTTTTTCTATCAGCTCTCAGTTAGTCACACCGACCTTTTCATAACTTCCTTCATATACTTGCATTCCCAATGTACTTGAATTGTTAACGTCTTGTCACATATTCTCTTTATTTTCCTTAGTACGAAAACGCCACTTTTGAGCTCAATCCATACTTACTCGTAGTTCTATCTTTTACGATTGCTCCAAGAAAAATTAAAATTTCAGTTTATAGTGTGAATTTTAAGAAACAGGCATCCTTCACCACGGTATCAAAGGCCTTTGAAAGGTGCTGATATCAGGAAGGTGTCGTGGCGTATCTATGGCGTATCAGTTGTAATTCAATTCTTCCTAGGCATTTTGAAGCGAAATTGGTGTCCTCTTTATAAACCATGATTTGACGCTTAACGATTGAAGCAATGTTACAAACTACTGATAATACAAAAGATGAAACGAATGCTGTCTTTACTAAATGAACTTCAAATTCATTCCAATAGTGTAAAACATTATCTTGTCCGAGTAATCCAAGTGATAACAAAATTACGCAATCTGGCAGAGTCTTTTTTCCCATGAGTTACAAACCAAATTATATGAAGAGTTTATTTCCAAATCTGCTAAATCCACAAAGTGCACTTTGAAGGGAAAAAATGGATCTAAACATTTTGACTTGGTTAATTTTGACTGGGTTAATTTGGATGATATTAGGAATTCAGAAGCTTCGTTACTTCCGTGTTACCTCTTTCATTTTTTTACTTTGCATATTTGGGCACTAAACAGATTGACTCACTTTGTAGCAACACCCTAGTTTGCAACCACTTTGACTCTAAGTTCAGTATTCCACTTTAACACACTTTCTAGCAACACCCTTTGCAACCACTTTGACTCTAAGTTCAGTATACCACTTTAACACACTTTCTAGCAACACCCTTTGCTGCCACTAAGTTCAGTTTATATAACACATAAAAATATTTCTGTCATTTGATTGGTGGATACCTTATCACGTGACATAAAATATTTGGACTAGTTCCCCAAAATTTCACAGGAGGGAAAAAAGTTCCCATAAAAAGCTACTATTTCCCCCATCACGGGGATCACGGGGAAATAGTTCATTTTTATGGGAACTTTTTTCCCTCCCATTGGAATCTTGCATCGCCCATGCCTCACGGTCATGACGGTGATTGATCTGACCCGATCAGTGACCCGACCTCTGACACTTCATCGATCATATCTTCTGCTCGATATTTGCGTGTTTACATTTCATCGCTGGGTAATTTCCACTGAATTTTTGACTCAAAATGGCGAAATCTCGATGCTGTAGATAGTCACCGTAAAAAATTCATTACATCTGGAGCAGATCGAGAAATTTTGGGGAGGAGTCGAAGAGTCACGATTGGATGGAACCTATGGATAGACTTGGCATGCTCTTCGACAGCCTTTAGTTGCGGGTGGCCATCTGATACTCGCGAGATATTTGGCAAGTTGTTTTCAACTGACCAGAAATATTTTATATGTTATATAAAACAATATTGAACTGCTCCACTTCGTCAAATGGTGCAAAATGCCTACCCTCGGTGACTGGAGAACGTGGCCAGCTATTTTCCCTCGATTCGGTCTGGGAAAAATAATAGGCCCACGGTCTGTCACCTTGGGTAGTTATTTTGCACCTTTCAACATGAGACAGTCCAATATTTGTATTACTTAAATACTTAATATAATTTAAAAAAAAACTTATTTAAAAAGAAAAACCCAAATCAAAAATCTCATTGCCTTTTTGAATTATAACTTTCAATTTTTAGAATAAAATGGGCAGTTTTCCTCAAATTTGAAATTTCCCGAAGATTTTGTGACCTTTCTTTCAATTTTTTCTTGCCATTTCATTTAAATCACCCATGTTTCACTGTCATTTTCTGTTATATGTAGGAAGACTTTACCCACTTTGGGCCATTTTTAATTTCTGGACATTGTCGACATTCTATTTAAAACTGAAATATGTGTTATCTCGGCAATGTAGTGAGAGTCTATAGCTCAAGTAAAGACAAAAAGTTTTATTTTACGAGTTCAAGGAATCTATGTAAAATCTAATTTTAGATATCGGATCTATAGGATCTAAGCTCTTCATAATGTTTTGCCTAGTATGCACCTGATTGATGAACCTTCGACCTGCACCTGTTACCAGCAAAAGACACATTGGTGTATATTGCCTTATTGTCTTGTAGCATTTTAACGCACCGGATTAAAGTTCACTTCGGCCCCTCTTTATAAGACGAAGGTTAAACTAACAAACGGTATGCATCGTTATAAAGTATAAAGCTATAGATTACCTTAAAATATACATTTGTTAGTATTTATGATGCATTGAGGGTACTTCAGTAGCAATACAAAGATTGTATATAGTAACAAAACCCTTTAGTACGTTTGCCCTAGGTAACGCTAAATATTTAAGGACATTTACATGTACTGCCGTGGCGCATTCATTTCTGATCAACTTCCTCTTCCTTGTAATTTGATTCAGGTCACATCGATTTATTATTATTATTTTTTTGGTATTGACAGATTTGTCATCAGCACATACACGTACATATCAATCAAAACTTAGAAATGTTAATGGACAAGTAACGGATATAGTACTCAATTATAAAATTTAAAGTAGCAGTGCACAGCGATAATGCTGGTAGAAACAAAATTTGACTTGATCTAAAATTTACCCCTGTACTAATTTTACCCCATTATTTTACATTGTTCCCCACATTTCCCAGAGGTTGAGCCCAAAACAATTTGATTCACTATCCTTCAAACTATAGAAAAAACATCTTCAAATCTTTTCCCTCAAACTTCGAGAATAGGATTTTCATTTATAACCCTACCCTACTGCTTATTCTCTCCTCTAATATAATCAAGCCCTCTTGGCAACACCGTTTACCATAGGTTGGTCATCATCACGGTCGGCCGCGGTCGAAAACTTGTCTGACAATACTTTGCCACTGCTCTCGGTCTACCTTTGCCTTCCTTAACCCATCTGCTTCGAAACAACATGTGTGATTGAAGGTATTTCTCCTTCATTTCGTTGGTGTCCACATAACACGCTTGGCTACAGGCTTCATCAATGTGGCTGAAGCAATGACCTGCGAATCTTGACGCTAACGCACTACTTCAAATGTAAGGTTCTCTCTCCAGCTGATGTTAAAAGCTATTCTTACCATGCGAGGATAACATCAACCCAGCCTCTGCTCTAGGTTCTTTGATGCTCAGCTCCATAAAGCAAAATGCTCTTCACTGGTGTTTCGAAGAGGTCACACCTTGATTGCTTTGATAGGTTGGACTATATGTGCTTCATTTTGTTGCATGCACTTCACGCTTTGGCTTTCCTTAGGTTGAAGT
>JAMKCH010024489.1:0-19672 GCA_023653785.1 Ophioderma brevispina
GCATGCCATATGAGTTCCGTAAGCACTACGATGATCTAACTTGGTGGAAAGGAGGGGGCAGGGTGGAGTGACATGTTGGTGACCTCATGTGACCTTGGTGATCTCATGTGACCTTGGTGACCTTATGTGACCTTTGGCCAGTCAAAATGTCAACCCTTAATATATTGCATGCCGTATGAGTTCCGTTAGGGCTATGATGGTGTAACTTGGTGGACAGGAGGGGCGGGGTGGGGTGACATGTTGGTGACCTCATATTACCTTCTTGACCGCATGTGACCTTCTTGACCTTCTGACCTTTGGCCAGTCAAAATGTGAAGAGCAAAACCTGTAGTCTGTAAGTGTTGCTGAGAACAGAAAATTGAAGAGTGACTAAGTTCAAGAGCATTTCACTCTCAATGGTAATATTTTCTTCCAATTACAGACCCTGTACATAAGCACTCAAGAATAATGGGTAGAAGATTTCTGGACACTTTCATCTGTAAATATTGCCTAAGGATGCATCACTCTTTTGATCAATTTAAGAAACATGTCAGAAGGCACCAGATGTTTGACAAGATATACATGTACATGGGTATCCATTTTAAACCATTTCAAGCATATCGGATTGATCACAAAGGAACTCACAAGGATAGTTCAACTAACCACATGCGAACTCACATTGAGGACAAATTATTCCAGTGCACTCAGTGTGCTAAGTGTTTCAAACAGAAATCAAATTTAACTCAACATGTGAGAAATCACACTGGCGATAAACCATTTCAGTGCACTGAATGTGGTAAATGTTTCACATACAAATCAAATTTAACCCAACATGTGAGAATGCACACTGGTGACAAACCATTTCAGTGCACTGAATGTGGAAAATGTTTCACACAGAAATCAAATTTAACTGAACATGTAAGAATTCACACTGGCAATAAGCCATTTCAGTGCACTGAATGTGGTAAATATTTCGCATACAAATCAAATTTAACCCAACATGTGAGACTTCACACTGGCATCAAACCATTTCAGTGCACCGAATGTGGTAAATGTTTTGCACGGAAATATCATTTCAACGCGCATGTAAGATATCACTCTGGTGATAAACCATTTCAATGCTTTGAATGTGGAAAATGTTTCACAGACAAATCAAATTTAATTAGACACATTTTTTTTTTTTTTTTTTTTTTTCACGCAGAAATCAACTTTACACGGCCATGTGAGAATACACACTGGCGATAAACCATTTCAGTGCACTGAATGTGGTAAACATTTCAAATACAAATCAACTTTAACCCAACATGTGAGAATTCACACCGGCGACAAACCTTTTCAGTGCACCGAATGTGGTAAATGTTTCACAGACAAATCAAATTTAATTAGACACATGAGAATTCACACTGCTGATAAACCATCTCGATGCACTGAATGTGGTAAATGTTTCACAAACATATTACAGCTAGCTGCACATGCGAGAAGTCACACTATTGTCACACCATTTCAATGCACTGAATGTTGTAGATATTTTCATTACAAATCAACTTTAGCCACACATGTGAGAATTCACACTGGTGACAAACCATTTCAATGCACTGAATGTGGAAAATGTTTCACAGACAAATCAAATTTAATTAGACACATGAGAATTCACACTGGTGAGAAACCATTTCAATGCACTGAATGTGGAAAATGTTTCTCAGACAAATCACATTTAAACAGGCATGTGAGAATACACACTGCTAAACCAATATCAATGCACTAAATGGGGTTAGCCAACAATGTGGTAAATTGTTTTGCAGCAAAATCATATTTTACTAATCTCGAATGATAACAAAATGACAAACAATTTCAATGCTATGAATGTGGTAAATGTTTCAAACAAAGTCGTATTTAACTGCATATGTCCGAATGACAAACCATTTTGTTGTTCTCAATGTAGTAAAGCCCCACTGCAGGCTCGAGATAAAGAAGAACCCATGTTAGACTATGGACGTGGACCAAATACCAACTGTATCCACATTCATTAGTCCCCCCCATCGAGTGCTAATGGAAAACCAAGTGTAATTCGTAATATATTATTACAATCACATAACTGTATGTTCCCGCACAGACTGGCACTGTTCTTAAAAATGAAATAAAAGTCCACCTCAATTTCGTTTTTCCCAATATCAGAGACCAATGGAATATGTAATAGACTTCAGCAACCATTATCTAAAGATATTACAATGGACCGGATATGTAGGGCCATTGTTAAAGCCAGGTGTTACCACCTCCACGATTCGGGTTGAGTGAGCAATACCCTTCCCTCTCTCACAATAACTAACCAGTGTTACATTATACTATCGTCGTTGACCCTACATTTTCTTCTGTAACGCTGGTAAATTGTATAGACATGAAGTTAGAAAAGCAATATTTACGGATTGTGGTTCTGCACATAAGTTGTTAGGTTCCAAGCTTGGCCCTGCAACATTCTCCTCATGAGTGTTTTCTTCCTTTTGTAATAAATGATGAAAATATGGCCCAATTTAATGAACACGCACTATAGAATCTCAATATGTTTTTATCTGTGAATGAGGATAAGTATGTAGTCCTGAAAAAGTACGCAGTCTAAATTGGAGAGCGTTACACCTGAAATCTATTCAGCTGCGCGACACTATAACATGGTCCTAGCACGCCCAATATGAAGGGACTCCTGAAGTGTTTTTTCTACCCGGCATCCGGCCTGTGATTGATATCTTTAAACTCAATTTGTTTTGCTGAAATCTATGTGTATACCATGTGCACTGCTTTGGGGACATGAATTAATGACTTTTATTCCTTTTTCAAGAAAATGTCCAGTTTTATTTGTGGGAACAGACGGTTTATATATGTAATAATTTCTTATGAATTGTACACTTGTTTTCCCCCGACCCCCCGATAGAGACAACAAAACACAGCATGAAGTGGCATGTCCCATCTATTATGTGCAAGTGTGAGGTTTTGACCACCAGCTCAATGCTTCTGGAAACAAAAAAAAAATAGTTGTGGCAACCGTTCCAGAGCGAGCTTTCATTATATTGAGTTGCTGACGACAATAGCATAGTGATTTATTTCGTAAATGTTATCAAGGATTAGAATTGCAAATCTGGCACACCCATCCTTGCTGATCGGGTTGCTTAGGTTAGCTTGCCTCATGATACAGTGTCTCAGGTTCGAATCTCGCTACTGCCTCTTTTAAATGAATACTCCCCGCCTACAAATCCGAACGTATAAATTACTGATTAAAAAGGTAATTAGGTGAATTATAATAATAAATGCCATGAGCGTTGTTCGCGAGTAATTGTTTTGCTTATTGACCTGTGTATGCATTGATAACGAGCACTGATGTGGAATTGTTTTGGGAGAGATTTTATCCAGCTGCTTGGCGCGTTCATTTGAAAGCGAGTTTGAGCACGTTGATGCCATTTCACCTCTTTCGTATTTTTTAGGCGGGGAGTATATATCACATATTCTTATTTTTAGGATAGAGGAACAAGATAAAAAAAATAAAAGCTGCCCTTTGAGTTATATGGAGACCTGCCTCCTGGAGAAAAACACCCCGCGTGCCATAGGCAACCAAGCGGCTATTACCCCAACTTACAAATCTAGGGAGCAAACTGTGTTACCTCTAAAATGTGACGCCAACCTTCGTTCCCTCCATTTGCATAATCCTCAAAGGCGACTAAAAGGATAACTTGTCTAATGTTCCATCATGATGTGGGGTTGTTTTAGCGGAAACTTTGAAATGGTCCTTAGCACTATTTAAAATGGTTTAGTCGGGCCAGTCCACAATATAATGATGCTGCTTTAAACCCACCCTAATTGCAACAAAATCAATTCCAAACAGAATGTATTGAGAATACTTTAAAAACACATATCAAAAAGGCTACTTAACTTTCAAAGGCCGTGTGACTCGCTATTTTAAAGTTGTCAGGACCATGTTTGGTGTGTGGTGTGTGTTTGAAATTGGACCCTTCTTTGACAGATGACCTTCGAACCACTTCAACCATTACAGTAGTGGTTCTTTCTGGCCTTGTGAATCTCATTCAGTTAATTTTTTCATTGATGGAAAATTTTGGACAGGTCATTTAATTAACAATACAAGTGTCCTTCATTCTATTAAGCTCTTTCCCTTCTGATCTATCTGTTGTCTGCTGGGGTCCCTTGAGAGCTAGGGCTACTCCCATACAATCTAGTGGGTGAGCCAGGCATGTTGGTGGGTATCACCTGGGGGGGCAAAGAAGCATTTATACCATGGCTACCCCATACTATGACATGCACGAGAAAAGTATGATGGCCATTCCGTAGGGGTATCTCAAGCGAGCAGGGGCTCGCAATAGAATAGTACGTGGGAAAATGAAAAGTGATACAAATTTTGTTTGAATTAAATCAAATTGTTCGTATGAATCACAGGATTAAAAAATGTTATATGTGATGTATAAAGTACGATAACCTTATTGTACTGTGTGATTACATTACAAATAAGCTGAGACCATTTCCACTGACTTGAAGCAGTTTCCTTAGTATGTTGACCCTGTAGAAGCACATTTAACCTTTGCCCTATAATAACGGTTTTCGGCTTAGAACTCCATAGGGGTAAGTCGATTAGACAAAAATACATTTTTTTAATCCTTGTGATCATACGAACAATTGATATGTAATTCAACACATTGACCACTTTTCAATTTTGACCCTGTTAATCTCTTGCGAGCCCCTTGCTCGCTAAGCTACCCCTACCGAATGGCCATCATACATTTTTGTGTAGGTCATAGGTTAGGCACCCCTGTAGTGCAGTGCCTCTGCGCCCCCCCCCCAGGGGGTGATACCAATAAGGCAGGCTACTTTTGATGGTCTGGTCATCCACTAATAACTTGGT
Source organism: Ophioderma brevispina (assembly GCA_023653785.1). Taxonomy (NCBI): domain Eukaryota; kingdom Metazoa; phylum Echinodermata; class Ophiuroidea; order Amphilepidida; family Ophiodermatidae; genus Ophioderma; species Ophioderma brevispina. The sequence goes on from JAMKCH010024489.1 coordinate 4,877, forward strand.
TAATGGTGTTATTGGCACCTCCCAAATACTGATTTCAGCGGTGAAGCCGACAGATTTTCACAGCCTTTTTCCCGTTATATGGCCAGTCAAATAGAATGAATGCTGCCTAACCCACACTAATTGCATAAAAGCAATTCACACAATTGTATTGAGAATACCTTTAAAACAACATATCAAAGTCTACTAAAATCAAAGGAGTTGAACATAATTTTTAATGGTAAAGGGTTAATACATGGTCAAAGATATGAAAAAGTTACCAAATCGCGTCGAAAGTATGCCAACGTGTTCGTTACATCTCCAGGATTAAAAAGGTAAATTTTGCATATCTGCAGGTTGTATTTCAATATTATGAGTCAAAATAGGTTAAAGGTCACACTTGGGGTAAATTTTTCATATATGCCGTTCGTTATAAAAATGGGTCCTACTTGTTTTTCCTAATGGTACAGAACCCGAAATATACTGGTTTCACCATCTATAATATTTCGTTGCATAATTGGCACGCAAAATGTGACGGGGCTACAGGTTCTAATGGGGGTATATTCCATAGCTCTGTATTCTAGATAACAGTTCAAAAAGAATCATTTACATTTACTTATCTATGGGACAAATTTAACAGTTTACAACCATTCCGATCAAAATCGGACCATCGATGAATGTTACCCAGAATACCTGAAATGTTTATGAGCATATTGTATAAAACTATAATGCGTCGATAGGGCAAACGAACTTTTGTAAACCTTAGGAGTAAGCCCAATAATTGGTACAACAATTTAAAATCAATTCAAACAATTCTAATTTTTACCCCTTTCCAAACGTTGCCCCCATTAGTTCTACATGTCCACTAGGTGTGAGTTTGGTAGACTTTTGAATATGATTATTTTTGGACTATTCACAGTATATAACACCAAATGTTTCTGTTGCAATTTGTGTGGGGTTCAATCATAAAAATTATTGACTATTTTGGCATAGCTATTACTCCTTACATATGTGGTGCAGTGGATCGGCCTTTGCCATCATAAGCTAAGGTTGTGGGTTTGAGTCCCCGGCTGTCGCCAGTGTTGGCACTTTGGCAAGGCACTTACCCTCGCTTGCCTCCTCCACCCCGAGAAGTATTAATGGGTACCGGTATATCCTGGTAATGAAAACAGACTCGCTTTGCGGAGGAGTGGCGACCCCCCACAGCAACATGTATGAGGAGTCGCCCATCGCTCAAGACAGAGAGATGGGCACCACCGCCTGCGTGCACCCCATTTGCATTTACCATAATTAACTAATTCCTCGGTGTATTCCATGTAATTGTGCTTTACATGTAAAAGTTATATTTCCTGCATGTAGGAGCAGGGTCAATGCATTCAGGAAGTATAATGTCGTACAGGCAATGGTGTCCACAAAAACTGGTGCAAGACAAATCAATCCTCGTTGGAGGTGAAAACAATAAAATAGTGATGTTATATTTGCCTCTGTCATAATGGAGTCTTGGCTTTTGAATCCATTTACAGCAGCCGGTCGTTGTTGCAATCCCAGAGATGTGACAAATATTCCAAAGGGTGAATACCAATTATGGCCACGTTCACAAATGGGGTACTTACAAATCGATCGAAGAATCATCCATCAAACAGTTATAATGCTTGGGTCTTTTTTACTTCCTTTCTTTTAAATCATTGGTTTCTTTTTCGACATGACTTCATGAAAATGAAAGACACATAAAAATAGAGCACACTCACCTGAAAAACATAGACATTATTCACAATTATAAATTGTACCTGTTCCTAAATAATACCTGTTTTTAAGAGTTTTGGAAAATGAACTTCCGTTCTTGAAATAAATTTAAATACAAATATATTTTCATTTTTGCACTTGTAAGTCAAAATTGAATTGCGATAATGGAACTCATTCAATGTACATTTGCAGGTTCTGATGTCAAATCTTAACTCAATCCCTGTCAGCCTTTCCCGCAGCCTTTCAACATGATTTATCCATTCTGTGAAAGTGCACAATGGGTGCCGCACCCCTCTCTTGGACTATTAGCCGTATCTCTGAATTGCAATAACCAAAGCGATGCTGTAAAACGGTTTCAAAAGCCAAGGCTTAAGGTGTGATATGATGTAAATATTACGTCACTATTTATTGCGTTCACCTCCATGAGGGCACTTTTGCCTTGCTGTTTGGGACACCCGTATACGAAACACTTGAAGTTTTTTAACCACTAAATGGCCATCCAAAAACTGTAATCGATTTGCCAAATAGTCGTTTAAAAAGAATCGAATTTACTAACTATTAACAATTTATCTTGGCTATTTTATAAGGATTAATAGCTATTAAGAGTAGTTTGTATGTTAGTATTGTGTATGAATATTTGATTTTCCAAATTATGTCATGTAGTGCCTCTATATGAGCTACAAGATGGAAAATCAGTGTATAGATATTTTAACTGTCCTTTTTTAATCACATGTCGTAGTTTGTAATTATATTAACACAATATTTATTATAATTATATATTTTGTTTGTCTTGTAAAATGTTTAATATTAAAAGTAACCACGATGAGACACAGTACAACACAATTTTGTTGAGGTGTCGTTAATTCTAATACTTTCTCAATGTACATAATCAACACTTAACAAGCCCACAATAAATCACACTTTCATTTCGTGCACACAATGTTGTAAACACACCACAGAACAAATTCAGAAACTGAAAAGACGATCTTCCAAAACCTGGACATTCCTCAAACAACAGTTCTGGGCAGGTAGGTATCCACTAAACAAATTCCCGACTTTTCACTCATATAAGAAGCAGATAACTGACCCGCTGGACATGCTAAAGCATAACGATAACTTCACTAACCTGGGCAAAAACTTGGCTAGCCAAATGCCAACCACCTTCCAATAACCCGTTTAATATACACCTTCCATAATACATTCACCTCACTGTTCTGAATCCATCACTGGGATGATTGCACAAACTTCGCCACCTACTAAAACCTGGTAAAAGTGCAGTTACCGATAATCGATCCTGGAGTTGCTAACAAATCATCTATAACACATATCGCCTCTGATGCACATAGGTAACCAATCACTTCACACCGGAACCTTTTCCCAGACGACCTCAAATCAGCCAAAGTTATTCCTATTTACAAAAACAAAGATGCCCATAACATTGCAAATTACCGCTCTATTCTGTTCTTCCATCTTTTTCAAAACTACTTGAAAAATCATGTACACACGTCCGTCTACATTCTTCATAAGCACAACGTTTTTGTCGATGAACAATAAGGTTTTTAGGCCAACCGCTCACTTACATGCACTCCTTGAACTAACAACCAACCTCACCCTTGCACTAAAAAATAAACTCCACCCCATGAGTATTCCTGGATTCTCCAAGGCTTTTCGACACCATTGACCACAACCTTCTTCGCAAGCTTTTATCATTACGGTGTCCGTGGAGTAGCCTTGAGTGGTTCAGGATTACCTACTAACCGCACCAACGTTTTACGTAACACTTCACCGCCATCATCCATCAACCTATCAAGTTGGCGTCCCGCAATGCTCAATCCTTGGACCCTACTTTTCATCATTTTACATAATGACATCATCACTCATCTCTAACACACTAACACTAAGTAACTTATTCAGATACACAAACATTGTTCCTCTCGACTCTAACATTAATCTTTTTTTTAACATGTTAAAAAAAAAAAAAAAAAAAAAAAATCACTGACTGATTTCGGGCTAACAAACTTTTCTCTCATGTTTAAAAAAAACACCAACATGCTTTTCTCTACACACACACCATCACAATCAAAAAGTAAAAACATTAACAAATATACCAGACAATCTCCCAGTTACACTCACCCAATTTCTTGTGCATCACAATCGCCGATAAACTAACATGGAAGGACCACATCAACTCTGTCACTACCAAAGCGTCTCACGCAATTGGTACAATCTACAGAGCTAACCACCACTTCCAGACTACACCTTAAATCACTTTACAACACAACTAGTTCTCCCATACAATTAGCTTACTGGTTAATACATATGGGCCTCCAACTATCATTCCCGGCTCACCAAACTAACCTCACACAGAAATGGGCCATTCGCACTATCACAAACGCACCCCCTAGAACCACACTTTGCCATTATTTCACACTCACTGAAAACACTTAAATTAAAGCACCTTAACCAACTTCAAAACAGCGCTCTTCATGTTTGACTATCACAACAGTCGTTTACCTCCGAACTTCAGCCATTACTTTTACCACTAACAGACCAATCCCAGCTATAACACCAGACAAGGCCACAAACTTCATCTTCCCCTTACCAAAAGCTTCCTCTGAAAAGCACTTTATCAGTATCACGGCTCAAAACGTGGAATGATCTTCCCGAATCCATCACAACAATGACAAACACAAATACTTTAAAGCTCACGAAGAAACCTCATCACCAGTACAATTCTTAATATTTTCCCTCAAGTCCTTTTTTCTCTCCTCACTTTATCCTTCATTTCATTTCCTATTATACTCCTTACTTTGTTTCTTCACCTCTACCTCTTCACCTCTGCTTCCTCATTATGCGTTAGTCTTACATACCTCAGCGAGACATGTTGAAAGTCTGTCCTTCCATTTCTCGTATCCTATATTCTCGTTAAATGTTTGTTAGCATTAATTTTTGCTTGTTTTTGTTTGTTTCTTTGTTAATTAATATTTACCTCTGTAAATATTTTTATATCATCCCTTACTTGTGTCATATTGTAATTTGAGTATATTTTACGTTGTATGGTTTTTGCAGGGCCAGCAATACTATAATCCTATGGTTGTCCATTACTGGTCCTAGCATAACATTATAATCCCTCACCTTTCATTTTAGCACAGTTTGCATTGATACTTTATTATTATATTTAATATACTGTATTATTAATTTCTGTCAAGTACGATATGTTAATCTGAATAAATAACTGGTATGTTTCACCCGAAAAAACATTTATAGTGCAAAACATGTCACACCCGTAATAAGCCATGAGCTGAGATCACACTTTTCCCCCACACCCGGGGTAACCACTTTCAAGTTCTTTTTTTTCGGGGGGTGGGGGCACATATTAGTTTCTGGGGGTCAGCATCAGGGGCAGATCCAGCATTTCTCATAGAGTGCGCACCGAAATTTTCGCTACGCTCGGTGGATACACCCAATTTTTTTCGCAACATATGTTCATATCTAAATCCCTCTAGATGCGCCCGGTCACTTATGCGCACCCTAAATCCGCCCGCCCGCCCTCCAGAGTGTATAGATTACAAATTTGTCTAGTATTATAATAGTCCCCTGCGGTTTTCCAATTAAATGTGCACCTATGCAAAATCACTATTTTTCATGGGGACAAAGGGGGGAAAGAATCACCACGGGGCAGCTTCCCCCTGCCCCCCTGTGGTTACCCCACTGCCCATAACCGTTTGGGGGGACCTATGTGTGATCATGCAGATGGATGGTTAGCATTCTTGGTTGCTATAGGACACTCTCTCAAGGGGGGGGCACTCAGTTATCTTTGCACCGATTGCAAGCACATGCCAACTAATCTAACATTGCTCTACATCCCAAATATCACCTTGCAGATATTTTTCTATTTTACGCCAAGGTATTTTTATAGTTTCAATATTATTTCTTAAAAAACTCCAAAACTGATCTGAATTCATAACTAACTTGTTTTAGCACTAACATTGTATTTCACAATTCTTGATTAAATCTTCAATCTGGAAAAAATTGGTTTCCGTGGCAACCACAGCATAGATATTAATTTCATAATGAAAAAAATTAAATTGAGGCATGTGTAACCCACCTTCTAACAATCTCGTATCAGGGTGCCACCATTAGTTTGAAAACTAGTCTATTTTGGGGGTCGGGTAGTTCCTAAAAGCCATATCAAGCAATTTTCTTCCAGATGTTAACAATCCATCCCCCCCCCTCTATTTTTGTCATCAAAGCCCATTTTTTTCAACCGTTTGTGGTTGAAAATGGCTGTGTAAAGATCCCTGTACGTGCTTAAGCTTAACACGCCATATTTGTCAATAATTCCCACGATTTTTTGGTCTTGTTTACCAATAAAAGCTGGGATCCGACTTTTATTAGTAAACAAAACATTTCGCAGTGGCATCTTCAAAGAATAGAAATGTAACATGTTAGTATGACCTAATACTAACAAATTTCGAGACCAAATGGACTTTTGAATTTAGAAAAAATAACTGATTGTGGCGTTAAAGGCATAGTGGTAAAAAAACCCCATAATTTATTTTTTACCACAAGATCTTTACCATCTTGTGAGACACTGTTGGTTAGGGTTAGACATACTAAACAGACCCACTAATATTTTATGAGTTTGACTTCAAACTCTTGCTCCGATTGGTTTACTTTTGAGACACTCTATGGGGCCCTTCTACGGAGCTAAATTATGTGAATGTACGTTGTTTGTTTGGCCCCCAGATCATCCAAGCATGCTAAGAACAATACATGCACCTGGTCACCTGAACATTCCAGTATTTCTGCGGGTCATTCTTTTGTATTCTTCCCGCTTGGTTGTTCTGGAGGACAGGTCTGGTCAAGTTAACCCATTGACCCACCCATAAACCGCCCATTGGTTAAGTTGCGCTTGGAACGTGGTCTGCCCATGCACAGGTACATTCCAGTCATTGTTCTTCAACTTTGGATGTACAACCATAATGGTATTTACAGACATGCAACTGGGTATTTTTTTCCAATCACAGACTTCCGGATTAATCCACAAGATAATGGAAGACCAAGATTTCTGGACACTTCTTCTTTTAATATTGCCCAAGGATGCATCACCTTTGTCAATTTAAAAACATGTCAGAAGGCACCAGATGTTTGGCAAGCTCTACATGGGTTTTATCATTGTAAACCATTTCAAGCATATCGGATTGATCGTAAAGAACCAACCCTGATATTAAACTAGTGCCTTGTATACAGCATGAAAATGTTTTAAACCTTAAATATGACAAACTGTGTAAATACAAACAGGTTAAAAGTCTTAAGTGTTACACCCTAGATCAAAGTTTATGCAAATTCACATTGGTGATAACCATTCCAGTTCCACTCAGTTTGGTACGGTTTAGTAAAGAATTCAAACCTAAGTATATGCATGATAACTGTAATGCTGAAAAGAAGCCATTCCATTGTCACGGAATGTGGTCCATATTTTGCTTGAAATCAATTTAAATCGACCACAAACGAACTCACATCGGATGACAATTATCCATTTCACTGATGGGTAATATGTTTCAACAAATTCAAATTAACTCAACATGGTGAGATTTCACACTGGTGACAACCATTTCTATGTGCTGAATGTGGTAAATGTTTCCCAGACACATCACATTTAATAGACACATGAAATCCACTGGGGGTGACAAAACCCATTTCGATGCACTGACATGTGGTAATGTTTTCAGACAGCCAATCAAGTAATTAGACACATGATAATTCATACTGGTGACAACCATTTCAATGCCTGAAATGTGGTCAATATGTCACAAAAAAGAATCAAGCTTAGATAGACATGATGTGCAATTCACACTGGTGGTACTAAGCATTTCAATTCCCTTGAATGGGTAAATATTTTCTTCACAAACCATCACTTTAAATAGACATGTATAATCTCATACTGGTGGTAAAAGTATTTCAGTGCACAAATGTGGTAAATGTTTCGCACAGAAATAACATTTAATAAAAGGCATTTGAGAATCACACTGAGTAAAGCATTTCAGTGCACTGAATGTGGTAATTTTCGCATACAAAGCAAATTAAAAAACCCAACAATGTGAGCCTTCACCCTGGGTGACCACCCATTTCAATTCACAGAAGGTGGTAAATGTTTCACACAGATATCAACTTTAAACAGACACAAGGTAGAATTCACAATGGTGATAAACCATTTCAATTGCACTGAATGTGGTAAATGTTTTACAAACGAATCAGATTTTAACCCAACATGTGAGACTTCCGGGCCGTAGCCAGGGGGGGTGCGGGGGGTGCGACGCACCCCCCCCCCCAAAAATGCAAAGGTGCCGCTTTAGATGTTGAAGGTCCGCTTTGGCCATGTTTCAGGTCCGTGTTGTCATAAAGTAGTCTTACAGGGTTTGGTGCATTGTATATTGAAATGAAACTATCATTGACAAAGCGCTTTTACCCATCCATTACGATTGTCTGTTTTGTTATTATAAGACTGTTGTTTCTTCTCAACGCTGGCGGGAAACGAAAACACATTTTTTTTTCTTCCCTCCCCCCCCCCCACCCCCCCCCCCCCCACGCCCTCTTCATTGGGGACGACGGTGAAAATTTTTGGGTTAGGGGCCGGCGGGGGCGTAGGACAGTGCCGAAAATTTTTTTGGTACGCAAAAGTTCCGCTTTTGGCAAATCCGCACCCACCCGGGGGGGGCATAAATTCTGTCTACGGGACTGGAATTCTCACTGGTGACAAACCATTTCAATGCATAATGTGGTAAATGTTTCACACAGAAAATCAACTTTAAACGACACATGAGAATACACACTGTTGATAAACCATTTCAATGCACTGAATGTGTTGGGGGGGGGGAGGATGTGGTTTTACAACCAATCAGATTTAACCGACATTTTTAGAATTCACCACTGGAGACACATTTCACTGTATTTGCGAAATGTGGCAAATGTTTCACAAAATCAAGGTTGAACACTATGAGAATTCACACTGGTGGAACCATTTCAATGCACTGAAATGTGGAAAATGTTTCACCAAAGAATCACCTTTAAACATACATGGGAAAATACACACTGGTGATAGCCCTTATTCAATGCACTGAATGTTGGTAAATGTGTCCCCAGCACGAAATCCAGTTTAGCAACATAAGGAGAATTCACCTGGTGGACAACCATTTCATGCACGAATTGGTAATGTTCTCAAACACAAATCGCAGGTAGATACACTTTGAGAATTCACACTGGTGTAAACCATTTCACTGCACGAATGTGGGCAAATATTTTACAACGAATCAAACTAACTCGACGTGAGAATACCACTTTTGCACAAACCATTTCAATGCACTGGATGCTGGCCCAATATTTCACAAACAATCATGTTAGATACACACAAACGAATTCACACTGGTGAGCAACCATTTCAATGCACTGAATGTGGTAACTGTTTCGCACAGAAATGCGAACTTTAACCCAACATTTGAGAATTCACACTGGCGACAAACAATTTCAATGCATAATGTGCCATATTTCACATGGTTTCACAAAACAATTCATGTGTAGATACAATAAAAGAATTCACCTGGTGAGAAACCATTTCAATTCACTGAAGGTGGTAACTGTTTTTCGCCAGAAATCAACTTTACCCAACATTGTAGAATTCAACCTGGTGACAACCATTTCACGGCAACTGATGTGGTAAATGTTTCACACAATAAATCAATTTTAACACAAACATTTGAGACCATATACAACTGGTGACAACACATTTCAATGCACTGAATGTGGTAAATGTTTCCACAAAAATCAATTTTTTAACAAACTGTGAGAATACCATGGTGATAAAGCTCATGTGAACCTGAATGGTGGTAAATAATTTTTACAAACCATCAATTTATCCCAACATGGAGAATTCACACTGGTTGCCAAGCCCCCCCCCCGCATTTGAATGTGGCAAATGTTTCATGCGGAAATCACACTATGAGAATACACTGGTGATAACCTTTCAATGCGCTGAATGCGGTAAATGTTTCGCACAGAATCGCAGGCTACCGCAACCTCTTCGTTAATGCGCTGCACAAGGCAAATTTACGTACAAGCTCGTTCAATACGAGATTGATCAGTGATGCCTTACGTCCTCCTACACAGCCTCATCTTTGGCCCCAAGTTTCTAAATCACGCTAGACATTTATCGCTGTAAATACAAGGACACGAGTTACCACTGCCCTTTTGATTTTCCGCCCAATAGGTGATTTCATAAATTCTATCGTTCCTGACTGTATTACTAACTCTAAATAGTTATAAATGGTGTCTAAAATGAGATAAATTGGTCAAGCCAGTTTTGTAGTATAAGCAATTTCTGATAAAAATAGTGAAAAATGGAAATTAAGCACTTTTCTGCTCCGACAAAAGCTGGAAATCACGCAATGCAACCACGCTTTATTGTTACAAATTGAACTCCATTGTCCTGGGCGTTGCATGGTGCATAACTCCCCTTCACGCCCACAGCTGTTGATTTTGTCACCGAGTCCGCCCCGGTAAATAGTCAATATCGACCGGACCCTGTTAACAGCACGTCGCCTTTTCTCGGCATTCTTACCGTTACAATGGTATAGTGTAGCGTCCGTTTTAGTAGGACTTGATCTTAATAAAAGAGCTCCATTAGTCCTGGTCTGCATGGATTCAGAAACTCCACTTCCACACCACAGCTGTTTGATTTGCAGCCAGATCGCCCCGTAAATAGTCATTCGACCGACCTGTTAACAGCACTTCCCATTTACTACTCGGCATTCATTACCGTTACATGGTAATATGTGTAGCGTCCGTTTTCAGTATGACTTGATGTTTTAAAAAGCTAGTTCCTGCCTGTCTTACCCCAAGTTCAAGGTTGAATTTGTTTAATATTTTTGAAAGCCAGTCATACGGATTCAATGATAGAGGTCCTCGCCTTGATAACTTGCTATGACCCATCTTTCAAAGTTTTTTTTCTGAAAGTGTAATCTTCACTTTTGTTTTATTCTAACCTAAACTCCAATGTTGGTTGCAATTTGAACTTTAATTTTTCTTGATTTTGAAGGATTGATCAACAAGAATGGTTCTTTAACTACTGCCTGTGCATTTTTGTACACAGTTCTTTGTAAAGTCACAGATACGAGTGGTTATTAGATCACTAGTAGTCAATCTAATTAATTTCAAACTCCACGTTGACTTTGCATACGGGACGTAAAATAAAGGCCTTTCTAGACCTCTGCGGCCGGCCGTGTCGCTTTAAACATTTGTGAGAGACTACATACCATCTAGACTATGGGGCATGTCCCTTTTATGCTGTTTTATTGCGTTGTCTCATCGTGGGGGTGGGGCCGCTAGGGGAAAACCAAGTATAAATTCATAATAAATATTAAATCATATAACCGTCTGTTCCCCAAATAAAACTGGCACATTTTCTTGAAAAAGAATAAAAAGTCACTTCATTTCATTTCCCCAATATCAGTGACCATGGATAACATACACTGCAGCAAACATGGTGAAAGATTTCAATGCCGGTCCTGTATGCGTGTATGAAGAGAAAAACACCTCAGATTCCCTTTCATCTTGGATGCAGGACCTTGTTATATGGTCCCGCAGCTAAATAGATTTCCGCTGTTACCGCTCTCCAACTTAGACTGAGTACTTTTTCCGGACAAAATACTTATCCTCATTCACAATAAATAATATTGAGCTTCTATACTGCGGTGTTAAATTAACTTTGGCCATATTTTTCAACATCATTTATTAGAAAAAGGAAGAAACATAACATAACCTCATGAGATAATGTTGCTGGGCACCGCTTTGCCTAACAACTTTGTGCAGACCAAAATCGTAACTTATTGCTTACTTTCATTTCATTCAATTTAAACCGCGTGTTCAGAGAAAATTTAGTGTCACGACCTATAGTAACTGTAACACTGGTTATTTTTAGTGATAGAAGACGTGTATTTGTCATCAACCCGTCGTGGAGGTGGTAACCCTGGCTATAACAATGGTCCCACATACCGGGCCCATGTAATATCCTCATGGTTTGCTGAAGTCTATACATATTTACGGTGTCCCACGGACGCCATTTTGCATGAAAAATTTTTAATTTTGCGCATGTATTTCTACTTTTGCAAAAAATTGTGTTTGGAAAAATAATTTGCAAAAATATTTTATAGTTTTGGCAAAAATATTTCAAGTTTGCAAAAATATTTCAGAGTTTTGCAAAAATATTTCAATTTTTTGCAAACATATTTCAGAGTTTTGCAAAATATTCAGATTTTTCAAAAATATTTCAGAGTTTTGCAAAAATATTTCAGAGTTTTGCAAAAATATTTCAGAGTTTTTTGCAAAATATTCAGAGTTTTGCAAAAATATTTCAGAGTTTTGCAAAAACATTCAGAGTTTTGCAAACACCATAATTTTGCAAAAAATTGCAATAGTTTTGCAACCGAATATTTTATAGTTTTGCGAAGGTATGTATAGTTTTGCATAGTTTTTACTACTTTTGCGCGAAAAATATATTACGTTTGGCAAGAATATTTATAGTTTTTGCCGCAAAAATAAGCAGATTTTTTTTGCAAAAATATTTCATTATTTTGCAAACAAATTTATAATTTTGCGATAAATTTTTCCGAATCGTATCTGAGACAGTCGCACATTTTTCCGGCACTTCCGAAATCACGGAAAGAACCGAAATTGAAACCGGATGGCGAACTACGAGCTATGTTAACCACCGGTCCCTCACATCGGTGGCGCCTCAACCACCACTGGCATGCGGGAGTGTGGCATGGCCTCACCATGCAATCATTTAATCAAGAGTAACCGAAAATGGAAGCAGTTATCGCTGAAAAAGTGCGTCACCTGAAGCCAATAGAAAGCGTGTTAAGTACTTAGAAGCTTAATATGGGGTGAAAGTAAGGTAAGGTATGAACAATTCAGTCACTAGTATACCAGAACTTCGAACATAAGCCTGTTACTGTAATAATAATAATATATGATGCGGTAAACCTGCGAAGCGAGCGCTCAGAGTCACTTTTCTTCTGTCATATTTGCCATAGAAATGCACGCAAAATTCCCTAAATTACCGTTTAAACATCCCAACAGTTCCCAAATCCAGCAGAATTCGTGGTCCGTCCCCCTAGTTTAGGTCGTATTCTTTCGACTTCCTAGCCGAATAATATGACAGCTTTGGTAAAGAAGGGGACGGCGGTCATAAATAGGTCTTCGATGGTCTCGAATATTCTTGAATGCACATTTTCAGTTTCGTTTACAAAATCGCTCACCTGAAAATGTGTTCTGAGTCAGCAATAACAATATAAAACAATGTAAAAAATACTTATGTTACATGGTCATTGTCTCAATCTCCCCCTGGACAAGGTCCCATACCTCCAGGCAATGTCCCATACCTTCCAGGAGGACAAGGTCCCATACCTCCAGGACATGTCCATATCCGGGACAACGTCCCATACCTCCAGGACAATGTCCCTAACCTCCAGACAATGTCCCATATTCCATGACTATGTCCCATACTTCATGCAATCCCCCGACCTCCAGGACAATGTCCCCATATCACCGGGGACAATGTCCCATACCTCCAGACAATGTCCCATACCTCCAGGACAATTTCCCGTACCAGACAATGTCCCATACTTCAGGACACTGTCGCCATACCCCAGGACATGTCCCATACCTCCAAGACAATGCCCATACCTCCGGACAATTTCCCCATATCCCCAGGACATGTTTGCAATATCCCCAAACAAATGGTCCCATATCCCCACGACAATGTCCCATATCCCGGACAAGACCCTTCCCACGAAATTGTCCCATACCCCAGGACAATGTCCCAAACCGCAGGACATGTCTGTATACCCAGGACAATGTCCCATACCCCAGGACAATGTGCCCAATACCCCAGGGCAATGGTCCATACCCAGGAGAATATCCCATACCCACCCCCGGACAATTTCCATACCCCAAACATGTTCCCTACCTCAGACAATGTCCCCATAACCTCCGGACTTTGCATGTTGAGGCCATGCCACACTCCACATGCCGTGGGTGGTGAGGCGCCACAGATTGGGGAGTTGAACCTGGTGGTTAAACATAATGCTCGTAGTTCGCCGCCGGTTCCAATTTCGGTTCCTTCCGTGATTCCGGAAGTGCCCGACAATTGCTGCGACTGTCTCCGATACGATTAGAAAATTTCTCGCAAAATTATAAATTTGTTGCAAAATCAATGAAATATTTTGCAAAACTCTGCTTTATTTTTGCGAGCAAAACTATAAATCTTCTTCAAAACTGTAATTTTTTCGCAAAAGTTTAAAATTATTGCAAAACTATTACATACCTTTCGCAAAACTATAAAATATTCTTGCAAAACTATTGCATATTTTTTTTGCAAAATTATTGTTTGCAAAACTCTGAAAGGGTTTTGCAAAACTCTGAAATTTTTTGCAAAACTCTGAAGAGTTTTCAAAACTCTGAAATATTTTTGGCAAAACTCTGAAATATTTTTGCAAAACTCCTCTGAAATATTTTGCAAAACTCTGAAATATTTTGCAAAATTCTGAAATATTTTTGCAAAACTATAAAATATTTTTGCAAAACTATAAAATTATTGTTTTCGCAAATAATTTTTCCAAAACTCAATTTTTTTTGGTGCAAAGTAGAAATACTGCGCAAAATTAAAATTTTTTCATGCAAAAGTGGCGTCCGTGTGGGACACCGTACATATTCTTGGTCTCTGATATTGGTAAAAAAGAACATGAGGTGACTTTTAATTTTATTTTTTAAAAGAACAAATGTGCGGGAACATCCAGTTATGTAATTGTAATAATTTCTATGAATTTTACACTCTGTTTTTCCCGTACCCCTAGATGGGGAACCAACCCAGAATTTGTATACAAGTTGGTTATTTGGTCCACGCCCCAAGTCTAATCTCAAGTGCCCTGAATGTGGTAAATGCTTCATAGGAATTAATTTACCGGTGGAGGCGGCCAGGAAATACTGAATTAGAGTGCCATTGGTTTCAACACGTAAAAG
>JAMKCH010024490.1:0-20097 GCA_023653785.1 Ophioderma brevispina
AAATGAGTAATGTTTTTGCAACCACATTTGTAATGATAATCGAGGTGGACCATGCATATATGCTATCCTGGTGTGTTGGTGGTGGGGGGCTCCCATATCTTTGTGGATATGATATCAACTGCCTGTCCTTGAAACCCATTTTGACATCAAATGACACTCACGGACCCCCCCATTCACTTCAATCTCTACAACCAATGACGACCCCTTTTTCATAATATCATAAAGCTTCAATGGGCTATTCCAGAAAAATGCCCCCCCCCCCCCGCCCCCTAAAGCTTGGAATTCCAAATTTAATGTCGATCCGGGGTGAATTCCCATCCATTTGGTAAGAGGTGTGACTGAATTCAGTGTTTTTTTACGATTTTCAAGACATTCCTGAAGAACTCAATATTTTCAACACCCTCTATACCCTAACCATAATCTTTCTGGAATTCCTTTTTTTTTTTACATTGTAGCCTAGGAATTCCTGGAATTTACGGAGGTAGCGTCTGGAATTCCATATAATTCATGGAAGGATAGCCAGGAATTACAGATTTTTTGTGAACAAAAATGTTTGCCCTCTATAGAGTGGGGGGGGGGCTTTTTTTTCTGGATAGCCCAATGAACTGCTTCGTACCATCCGGTAGGCACATATAAGTCGCATATGGTTGCCAACCCCAAATATTGCATTTTTACCACCTCACCAGACCTCACATGATGAACTATCTAGTCTCTCAAACTAAATTTAGAATTGAGCATTCTTTCTAATTGTGGATTTTTTTATATAGTTAAGCAATTTTGCAGTGTCATTTCTGTATAAGGGTGTCATTTAGTGACCCCCCTACAACTTATTTTAGCCCTTGTATCATTTACTATACCAAGTACATTATACTTCAAATACCTGAATTCTTAGCTCACTACACGGTCAAGTATCTCTTGTTTGTCTTCATATGTACCATAATATGGTATTGTTTTATTTTTGAACCCCCCGCCCCCCCCCCCGAAATAACCACCTTTATTATAGGTGATGTGTTCAGGATTCTGGCTTTTTCCCTAACATTTTTATTCCTCATAATTCTGATCTATAAAAACCACATGAGATAAACTTTCCTTCCACATGGAACTCTTTTCGTACCGTCTGGTATAGGCACATAGAAGTCGCATATTAAGTGCACCCCCCCCCCAATGGTTTGCCACCCCAAAATTTTTGTAATTTTAGCAATTTTTCACTGTCTTTCTTATAAGGGGGTCATTAGTGACCCCCCTACAACTTACCCTTGTATCATGACTACCTCAAGTACATTATACTTAAATACCTGAATAGGCTTATTCTAAGGTCTTCATAGTGTACCATAATATATGATTTTTTCTATTTTTTTGACCCCCGGAAATACCCTCCTATATTGAGATCGTTCAGGACGCAGCTTTGTTGTACCTACCCATATTCTTATTCCTCATAAAATCTGAGCAGAAAATCCACATGAGATAAACTTCCCTTCCAGGTGAAACCTAGCTCATTTTAGCCCGCACTAACATTGTCAATTATGACATAAATCGTATATATGCCCATGCTACAGGGAGCCTCATGAGCAGAGTACTTAATGGCCAAGACAAACTGATTATAATGCTGTGTGCACCATATCCCCACAACACATATGGGACCTTGATGATCACATCAGTTATTCTGGTTAATATGCCTTGTGTATACGGGATAAATTTCACACAATGTATTATGGGAATATTGGATTTCATGACTTGATTTGTTCTGCAAATCATTAATACGCCAAAATTAGGTGGTACTCTTTATGCGATTAGAAATATTTACTCTATTTCACCATATCCCATAACACAATAGATGAGACCTCAGACTGCATGCACAAATTGTGATGGTTACACTATTTTTACCAGCATTAGATTGGATAATTTGACACAATGATTATGGGTATTGTGATTTGTTTTCATGATTCTTCAACATTCTTTAGTCCATAATGCAAGTTGAAACCATCTTGCAAAAAAAGGTAACATTCTGGTCCAATTAAAAAAACAACTTTATTCTTCTTCAGTAATACATCCAATTAAATGTTCTGATATGTTATAATCATCCCCAAATGCCTTAATTCCCAATAGTTTCTCTTTATCCACCCTCTCTCTCTCCGAGCACACTCATTAATGTTGTCTCAATATGATACCCCCATTTATGGGGGGTGAACGGGGGGGAGCATGGATATGTCCACATTGGCGAGTCCTCTGGATGTCGTCATTTCTTGAAACTACTTGCCTCACAAATCGTCCAAAATTCCACCTTTTTCCTTCACAAAAAAACAAGACAATACCTCGGCCCTGGAGAAGACTTCACACATAACATATCCATTTTAGTCTCCAACCCGCTTCCTCTCTCCCAACCGTTGTACCGAAGTCCCAAATTTTGTGTTCACACTGCAAAAGGCAGTAACAAAAAACACCCTAAAAACCCCCCCCCCCCCCCCAAAAAAAATACGTGCACACTTACTGTCTTCTTTCGGCACATTTTTGGATTTTCAAAAGTAGACCAAATTCCAATATACAGACTAACGTCTGATATACACAAAACTGCATTGTCTGCCATTCGCACATTCAGTGAACCATTTCCCTTCTAAGTGCGCCAAGGCTTGGCTTACATTCATTAGTCTCAACCTGGTTCCTGTTTACAGGCGGTGTCTGTTTGTTTTGAAGGTGCATGACCTATTTTAATTGACCAGTTTTGTTGTAAATAGGTGCTCATCTCCAAAAGCTTGAAAAGTGGTGGATGTCTCTAAAACTTTTGACTTCTTTTAAGGTGATTTGTGATTTCCGCCTTGTTTATTCATTGTTCACTAGATATCCTGAGAAAATTTGAGTTGATCCGGATCCTTGCATTTTTGTGTTAATGAGCATTGCTTTTTCCCATGGTCCCCTAGGCCACTGTTCTGTACTTTCTGTGCCGTTTAGCGGACGAAGATACAATATGACAATTTCGTACAGATGGACCGAATTTGCACGTAGATTCGGTACACATGGATTACTACTTAGGCTAACAATTCAGATGATATAAAAATCTCACTTTTTTTAGGTAATTCGGGGGACGATGTGTGGATCACGAAATGCCCCTTGATTGTTTGATTGGTCTGAATACATTGTTTTTGAATTATTAACATTTTCTTACTCAATAAGCACTTTATTTGTAAGATTTATTGTCTATATTATAATAGGCCCATGTGTGCTATCTTCCGGCTGTTTTTCTTCAGGGTTATATGGGCACTAACTTGTGGGTGGGTGTAGCTTGGGTCGGGCCAGATCAAGTTTGATTGTTAGCAGATACACGCTACACAAGCTAGGTAATTGCGAAAACGGTGTTTCAAACAAGTAGTGCTTTTAAAAGTGCACCCCACATCCTGTAAGTCGAAAAAACGGTTTTCAACAAGCAGTGCTTTAAAAAAACAAGGTGAATTTGGCGAAACCAGGGTACCACGTTAGTCTGTGTGTCTGTCCGCCCTTTTTTTCTCGGAGGCCGGGAATTGTACGGTCCCACAAATTTGTTGGGTGGGTGTAGCTTGGGCTTGGGCCAGATCAAGTTAGATTGTTAGCAGATACACGCCCCTCAAGCTGGGTAATCATGAAAATGGTTTTTCGAACAAGTAGTGCTTTAAACAAATCCAGGTGATTGCAAAACACCGGGACCTCGCCGCTAGTTTTATTTTTTCAATTTCTGTACATGAAGTCAAAGTCCTAGGAAGCTGACCTCACAGTGTTTGGTGAAAACCCTGTGGCTCATTGGCAGGTCGATTAGAGCCTTTAAATAAAAATTCAACAAATTATTAGTTTTCTGCTGATCGGTCATGATTGGTAGTCAAAAATTACCCAGGGTATGAGAATTAGTATGCAGGGCAAGCATTGATATTAATTTGAAGAGAACATCCACTTCAAAACTCAGCTTGGAATATACTTCATGGGCCATGACATTTTTTTTTCAGGGACCTGTGGGATTTTGGGACCAGCAGAGTTCATCATGTTGATTTGCTGACACTGAAGAAAGTTACAGCGGTCCCTCGACCAGTACAAATTTAGAAAATTTTATTACTTGAGAAATGTGTATCTGGGTATGAAATCAGAAACATGGCTTGAATTCCACATGTTTCAATGCACCATTGTATAGGCCCTGCACAAGATCCAATTTCATGATTTCATTCAAACCCTATACTTAAATTCAGTCCCATCTTGAGCCTGGTACAATTCCAACATCTAGGTCATACTTGTGCATCAAGTTAAAATTTTATTTTTCAAATAACATTATTAGCGTTCTGTTTGTTATCATTGTTGTCAGTGACATTTTGGAACAAAATTGGGGCGGGGACGCAACTGGGAACACTTTTCATGCCAATTTTTGGGGCATGTGTACAAAACCTGAAGTCCCAGAGTCTGATGGTGCTGCACAACCAACTTAAATTTTATTTGGTCAAAAGGCCATGGCAGTCCATATTTTTGTACATGCCCCAATTTTGGTGTAGTAATAGTTCCCTTTTTCAAAATTTTCTAATTGGGTTGGAAATTGAATCAAATTTCCTTAATCTGAACCATAATTTTAATCAAAAAACAAAATGTTTGAAAATTGGTCTAATTCTCTCAATCTGTAGAGGCACTTAAAACTTGGCATATTAACATGATACCATGTCACACCTCTGCCGTATCATGTATTATTTTGATAACAGTGTTAAAGCAAACAATACAAATGTGTGAAGGGCATAATGTAACTAGGGCCTAACTTCTATAGGCCATGTTCACACGGTCACAAAAAACTCCAAGGGTTTGAAACTCCAGAGGTGAAATTAAATCCAATTATTTTACTTCACTCCAAATTGCGTCCACATGATGGCCGAAACTCTGAACTCATCCACCTTACCATTTTCCTCCGCTTCTCATTAGTGGATGAGCCAGGCCATCAAATTACCTTATTGGTATCACCTGGGGGGCAAAGAGGTACTGATACAAAAGGTGTTCATAACACTAGGACGTACACAAAAAATGTATGTGCCATTTCCTGTAGGGGTAGCTTAAGTGAGCTAAGGGCTCGCAAAATTATACAGGGTCAACTGAAAAGGGGTCCAATTTTGTTGAATTGCATACCAAATTGTTCGTATGATCACAGGATTAATAAAATTGTATATTTGTACTAGCTCGACTTACCCCTAGTGGTGTGTACGCTGAAAACATTATTAAGTTCACAGGTTAAATTTTATCTTCTACAGGGTCAAATAGGGAAAATGCTTCCAATTTCATTGGAATGGTATCATATTATTTGTAATTAATCACAAGTAAATAAGGTATAGTGGTGGACAATTTACTTACTTTATAGTTTTACCAAGTTACCCCAATACCCCTATACCCCTACGATTATAGTGGTAGTACTAATGAGGTGTTAACTTGTTAATTTCACTTTGCAGATGGTCAAAACTATTCCTTATTTTTTAATTGTGGAACATTCACAAAAACATGAGACCATTTCCACTGATTAAAGCATTTGTTAGTATTTTGACCCCTGTAAAGTTATTTTATAAATTTAACCTTTGACCTCATAATAACGTTTTTTTTGCGGCTTATAACTCCATAGGGGTAAGTCGTAGATAGCACAAACTTACATTTTTTTTCATCCTTGTGATCATACGAACAATTTGGTGTGCAATTCAACAACATTGGACCACTTTAAATTTTTGACCCCTGTATAATCTCTTGCGAGCCCCTAGCTCGCTTTAAGCTACCCCTACAATGGCCATCATACATTTTCGTGGTCATGTCATAGTATGAGTAGCCCTGGTATAATTCCTCTTTGCCCCCCCAGGTGATACCTGACCCAACATGCCTGCTCACCCACTATATCGGAGTGTAGACCGAAGTCAACATACCAGAAGCTGTGCACTTTCGCGCGTGATTAAACACCGGAATTTGTCAACTATTGCATGTTGTACCTAATCTTACTTGCCTGTCGAGAGTCACCTCCTCCACTAATCCCCCGACGCTGTCCACACGGCACGACACTCCCAAAACACTCCGGATTGTTATCAGAGTTTAGCTCACCCCCTAGTTTTTTAGAGGGAAAAAACCCCGCCCCTTTTAAAAAAGGAACCGCATCGATAAAACTCCTGGAGTTTAAACCTCCTAATTGTCCACAGGCCAAAAATGCCAATCACACTCCAGAGTTTTGAAACTCCGTAGTTTCATCCTCCGTGTGGACATGACTTATGTTTACATCTTACCAAAAGTTCTATTCACAAACTACTTTATCTTTCCATTATCTTTATTTCACATCCTGACTTGCTCTTGGTCGTGAATCAACCTTTTACATCAATACCCCCTACAGATATGACATTTTGCCTCTTACAATTGGGCTTATTTTACTTAATTTTGAAGTCTATTAGCGACCACAGTATCATAACATCCCATTATGATTGTGTCATGCAACTGTTAAGTGTGGCTTTACCATGTTAAACCATCGGCAGATCCTGGCCTCTTTTTTACAGGGATTCTCAGTCAAAGTCCAGGATATTGTGGTTTGTCCATCAAGCTCAGGCTAGTATTTTCATGCAAAAATATTTTCATGATTCTCACCTTAGGTGGGGATGTTTTCAGCCCATTAAATTAGGATCGTCTTGATACCACACCATAACTTCAGAGAATAGTTTTTTCATGGCAGTATAAGAAGCTACAGCTTGTTGGAAACTTGTCATCAAACAACATCGTTGAATCAAATGACTGAATTCTGTGTACCCTAATGGTGGGGAAGGGACAGTAAGGGAAAGTGTTCTGATACCTTCCTCATGTGTAAAGGTAATGGGGATATGAGTTGGACCATGTCTGCAGAGGTAATAACTCTTTGGTACTACTTTTATTGGTCAAAATTTTGTTAGCACTGCTTTACTTGCTCTAAATAAAGGAGACAATTTGCATGGGGTCAAACAGCCATGTTGTAATGGGGATATGGGTTTGACCAGTTTTTATCAGCAGGTTTTCCACTAGCTTGGCTATATTGTCCGCACTATTTTTGGTAATGAAAAAAAAAATTGAAGATGCTTTTTTCATGCCTCCCTAATTTCAGGATTGTGACTTCCATTTGCTCCTGAGAAGTCAGGATATGCAGTGTTTTCTATCCCCAATTATGTTCCGGTTCTCTCTACCATGCTCTCAATTTAAAAGCCCAAAATTTACAAAACTGCAAATGTTGGTTGGTCTGTATTTTGATCCAGATGTATCTCAACATGAATCAACTGGGATGGTGGATAAAAAGAAGAAGAAACGTTGAATTAGTTAAAATGTGGGTCATGTACGTTCATGACTCAACTCCCCTTTTAATCTAAGTGCAATTTATCAATCGGCAAACAAGACACGATAGCCTTTGAATTAAGAGTGAAGGATTACAATTAACAAGTACTGTAACAAATCAACTCATTCCTTGATCACCTTTTTCTGATATTTCCCAGTGATTGGTTAACAGCGTGTTGTTACTGATGGTAGTTTATTGGAGGAAATATTCCTGCCGCCATTGAGTTTTATCTGTCGTCTCTTTTGCGGGTATCTATTTGACACTTGGAGGCTAGCAGGCAACTAAGTAGAGGGGGATTCCAGAAAATGAGTTAAAATTTAAAAATTTCCAAAGTCAAGCATTTTTATGATTAGTTCGAATCAACATTAAAAATTGGCATTCAAATGAGTCCACACAAGCTCGTCTTAGATCAGTGGTTTTTAAGATGTCCCAATGACCTGTGGCAGTCATTGGGAAGCCATCTCAAAAAATACTGACCTGCACTGTTATAACCATAAAGAATTTTAACAGTTCAACGTGTTAAAATTAGCTGTGATGGGTAAAACATGTTTCAATGATCCCAGTACTTGATATGGTTGGAGTTGAAAGTTGTATTTTTCATGTTGTGAATTTATGTGGCATGTGTGTCTAAAATTGGGCAAGAGATTCTTCTCTTTTTTTTCTGGAGAAACTTTAATGATTTTGGTTATATCATTTTGTTCTGAGAGTCCACTCACCACATGCATGCACACATACACGCGGGCACGCGCACTGATCTACCCACCCCCATACAAAGAGGCACATGTTTTTAATTAGTTAAACTTTCACAAATTGGGACCGTTTGCCAACTTTCGTAAATTTTCTTTTCCATAAAACCTTATTTTCCCACAATAATCTTTAATTTTATTAAAAAAGTAACTTGAATTTTGTACCAAAATTTTATTTTTGCACATTTAAAAAATTATTACTATAAACGCTGGAAATATTATATGACACTGACAGATGAAATTCCACAAAAATTTCTCCACACAAAATTAAGGGTTTTGAGGATGTTAATGGACAAGCACGTTTTTGATTAGGCATGTGAATAGCTCGGCAACTAAGCTGACACACACAATCGATGCCGCCCTGCCCTAGCGTAATTGTTTTTAGCGTTCCCAGGGCAGAACCCAGAATACTGTGGTGAAAATGTAAAAAGCTTAATTGGAGTCGCTGACGTTGAAGACGTGTTTGTGTGTTATACTAGAGTTGTGTCCCTGACACGGTGTTGTTGTTCATTGTGTGTGTAATTAAGGAGCTCTGGGTATTACTTATAATGACATGTGTGTGGAAGGTGCGTGATGCAGTCCAATAAAATTATTTTTTTCTCCCATTTTTGTGTTGCCATTATCCACCTGGAGCACTTACTAATTCAAATGTAAGCCCCTTGTTTGTGTTTGTGTGTGTGTCTGTTAAGTTTCGGTTAACCTTTTCAAATAACCCTTGGGCATGGACACCTTACTCCAATTGCCACCAATTCAGGTCTTATGTGAGCATAAGACTTTGCCCTGTAATGGTAGGGTTGAACTTCACATACCAAGGTCAAAGGTCTATTGACACTTTGCGATATTGAAGGAAATGGTGGACCATAAAGTAGGCAATCATTAGTGCTTCCAAGAACTACCTTTTTAGTGGAAGTTGCTAAATCCTTTCCACCCTTGTAGAGTTCTGTATCTAGGCATAATTCAATGTATTGTGAGATGGTCTTGCACTCAAGCCTGCAGGTCATATGGGAGGCCAAACCTCAGGCTTGTTTGGTCTCCATTTCAATGCCATCGTTTCATGCGATTCAAATAATGGTCATGGAAATGCATGAATTTTGCATGAATGTTGGAGCACGGGAATCCCTGAACAAAACGCTATCTATGGGACCCCCTTAAGAAAAAAAAGGATAGTGAATTTTGGTTTGTGTCTACCTTCGGGAAACAAACTTGATTTTTTGGCCATATATGACGGTATAATATCGCTTTCACATATAGTTTTTATTGAAGGTTTTTGGAAAATTTAGGTTCAATAATCTTTGTACCTCAATAATTTAAAACCACCAACTCAACACTTGCAATCGGGGATATCGATTGGATGGCCAGCGCAATTACAATTGATATGTGTGGGACAGACAATGTTCCAGACCCTCAATCAAATTCACAACCAAGGTATTGATTGTAAGGTATTGCTGGGAGGTAATTGTAACATTAACAATATCATAGGGTAAACATGGAGGTTAGTAGGTTAGTTAGTATACCAAAGTTTTTTTAAATCCGGTTTTTGTCCCAGGTTAACGAGGGTGGCCGGATACACCTCACTCAGCAATATTGCGGATTTGTGAGGATTTATTGGAGCAAAAGATAATGACCGAATGCCCCATACTGACGTCAATCCACAGTTGTTGGCGGTGTGACAGCCTTTGGCACCACGCCCACCATGCAACGGAAGCATGTGCGGATGGCGCCAGTATCTATACAGAGCTGAAGCCCTTGTAGGTAGATTTTTTTCATTATACCAGGGTAAACCAGCTACCCTCCTCATCAGAAACTGCTGGGGGTGGAGGTTTTAGCCTGACGACAACTCGTCCCTGGGAAGGTAGTAGGGTTGACCAGGATACCAGTAGCAGGGCCTCAAAAGGAAACCTGCCGGACCGTTTGGTGTAATTTGATGTTGAAAAATGTTGAACATGGACACAGAGGTGGTGGCTAGTTTGAAAGTGTGCCCTGAAAGTTACAGATGCCCCTCTGGGTGAGTTTTAAATGATTTTAAGAACATTTTAGAACAAGTTCTAGGACTACATTAATACAGGGTTGAGTCAAAAAAAAAACTTGACTGATTGTGTCCGCCATTTTGGGAATTTTTAATAATTATATCTCACATATGTGGTATCTGCGGAAAGCTTATTAGCTTCCGCCTCAAAGAGGATGGAAGGATATTAATTTAGTGGGCTGTACGCTGGAGGGTGTTCGGCCGAAATGTATGTTCCTGTTGCCAAATCCTTTGTCGCATATTATACTGACTATTCGGTTAATTGCGATGTTCGGGCGAGCTCTCAAAGTTCGGAATAAATTGGGCTGTTTTAGTTCCCCGGAGAATGCCGGCGCAACCACGTTTTGAAACTTTGTCGATTACTGGAAACACTGACTTAGCAAATTGGTGACACCACAGGGCACCGCAAGAGGGATTGCACCAAAAATTGTTGGTTATGCACATCCAATGCCATCTCCCACAATGCGATGACTCTCATACGTCATCGACATAGAAGAGCTGGTTGCTGTGTGCCCATTGCATGATGGGGCCGTTGTATGTTCCTGTGCGGTGCGCAGAGCTTTGGCATATTCAAACAAAAAACAACCGATGACGCTCCAAACTGAGTGGATGAACGAATGTGAAAATTGTACGGGGATCGGCTTGTGAATGTGACGATACCGCAAAGCATCAGATCTGTTGGAATCTTGTGCCCTGGTTGAATGCGAATGTAAACAAAATAACGATTACAATATCGGTTTATTGCTGTAAAGAGTTAAGGAGGTTCGTGGACCCATACTTGTTTAGGGGTAGCCACCTCTGGTGTTGTGTTGAGATGGTGAAATTGAAGTACGGATTTGTAAGGTACGGATATCGGATTGTGCTGCATAATGAAGCTTCATTTATGAAGTGGAATATAGCATTTGTAGTGTATGCCTGCAGCCGGTTCATGGGCCACTGTGTAGCGGTAACTTGATATGCAAGGCATGGCCCAGTCCGCAGCAGGTTTCACGCACACGGCGAGTTTGCGCACACCCCGTATTAACAAGGCACTTGTCACGGCGTGTAAACAATCGAATGATGGGGTGACACTCCGTTTTTGTTACTTAAAATCACTACTGCTTAATAATTATCATCATTTTAACACTAAATTATTATCTTATCTTGTCTCTGAGGGTTCATTTTAGTGGACAGTAATGAAAAAGATGCACTTTCGGAAGAATTTTGAAAGGGCACACATTTTGCAAGAAACGTTTCAAACGAGCCTAAAATCTGTAATAGTTTACCTTTGAGAGTTGAGGGCCGAGTTGTAACCATGCTTGTGTGTAATTTCCACAATGATTCTACGTAAATTGTTAAATTTTAGAAGTATAAATAATGCAACGGTGCAAACCCAGCAACCCAGGACGCAGACTTGCTTTGAGGCGCGGCGCGGCTGCGATCGCGCGCCGTCGCGCATCAAAATGCTTTGAGTACCGAGCGCTTTTATCCGCGATCTTTTAAAGCCCGGCTGCGAGTTTTTCTTCCTTCGTATTTGAGCCGGCAACCTCACACAAAAATACTACTTCCTTTGGCAATCTTTAATGATAAATGATCACTGAACACTATGGCTTTACAGTTACAACGCATTTTCAGATAGTGTGAACGGCTGGTAAATCGTTGCCGAGAGCAAAAAATCTGCGGTATTAACTCCACAAATGTATCGGCACTCCAATGGAAATACCGCATGGACGGTGTACGAAAAATGAACACGGGCTATGTGTAAATAATGATGAGTAAACCGTCGTAAATTCGAAGCCTTTCGCACTGTTTTAATCGCACGTGTTTGGTTTTGATTGACCGCGTTTGATAGCTACTATGGCGCCTCGGGCGATGTTTGAGGTTCTTACAAACATTTACGGAAGTATAATATTAGATAATATTTCGACATGAAGAAGAACGAGACGGTACCAACCTTTCGTGGTCAAATTGATTTGTAAACTTGCACGAATAATGTTTCAAAAGATAATAAAGGAGCCGGGGAAAGGCGTCGCCCGATTACCAGTAAATTAACTTGAACATCATGACATACTTGACAATGACACAACGTTGATGGATACGTTATCCATCATCGTGAACCGGCCATATTAATGAAACTTGAGCTAAGCTTCCAATTAGTTTTAAAGATAATTCTGACTAATATGACTTACTGTGCGACTTAAAAAGACACTCTATCATTGATTTGAAAAATATTTGAAAGTTGCAGGAATAGCTTCAAAGTGAAGGATCGTCTGTAGAATTCTCATAATTACCTTTCCTTCCAGCGTAGAAATTGACAAAAAAGGAAGAATACGGCAGTGTTTCAAGATACGATTCTCCATTCAATTACGTGTGTAGTAAGTGTCCGTTCTGCCAGTAATGACTCAAATCTCCGAGTCCGTCCCTTATTAGGTGTGCTTCGTTCGTTCATTTTGCAGGGTATGTTAGATACCTGTACTTGTTTACATACATTCAAAACTCTTATTTTTTTGATGAATTTTTCGGTTTACTGATTTTAGCAAATCACTGATGGGTCCCTTTAAGGTTCTAACATTTGTTCTGATATGTTGTTTGAATGTATCATGACAATGCCCAGTTTACTCTCCCTAATCTAGACAGACTAGATTTCAAAATGAAAAAAAAAAATCCGCTCATGTTCTAGTTCAAGGCCTGGGTGAATATGGGCTTCTTTGAAAATTGATACATTTGAAATGATAACCTCTACGACATGGTAATATTTAATTACATCTTGAGTGACAGTCCCTAAGTATGTAACTTAACTGTTCTAACTTGATGGCATGTAATTAACAATACTTATTGCTACACCTGAATTGAAAATGCAGGATCTTAACTGCTTCGGTCCCAACTCAGTTGGCCGTTCCGGCTTGCTAGCTGCTATGCTGCTCTATGCTTTAAAGCTCGTCTCAGCCAGAATTTGGGAGCTTTTAAAAAGCTCTTCTGCAGCTCGCCATCATGGAGCCTAGATTTTTAATGCTCCTCTGAAAATTTCCAAATACAAGGTCTGTGACCGATTAACAAAACATTCCATAAATCATCGGCCATACGGCCATTTCTCACACGAAGGGGTCACCGGATCATGCACAATAAGGAGGCCTTGGCCGAATAGAGGCATATGATTGGATACTCGTTCAATCACCAAGGCCATGTTCCATTCGGTCGTGTGCAGGGGGGGGGGTCTCCATTCTTGTTATTCTTTCTTGGATTTTCCTGTGTATCTGGTGAGTGTATCTGTGGTCAAAATGTTACCGGGCGGGTTGGGGGTGTTGGGGAGGGGTGGGGTGTTTGGGGGGGAGGTGGTGGGGTGTTGGGTGTAGAGTTGCAGGTGGGTTTTGGATAATTTTCCTCTTGTTTTTTTTTGGCGGTTTAAAAAAAAAACCTTTTCTTTTTTTCTCCCTTTTTTTTTTCTTTTCTTTTTTATGTGTTGTCTTGTTTTTCTCGTGTTTGTTGCATTTAGCAGCCTCTGTTTTCAGTGCGGTTTTGCTCCCGCTTGTGTGGTAGTGGGGGGGTGTGGGGCTGAGGGTGGAGCTGCTATTACTTCTTTGACTTTGCGGCCGCGATTGTGGTCTTTTCGCTGTTGGTTGTTGCAGTGGTCTTTTTTTTCCTCTCGTTGGGTAGTGTGTGGGGCGGGGGCACTTGGCTCTTTCGGGGTGATGTCTAGTGGTGGCCACTTCACCGGCGTTGTTCCTGTCTCTTTTTTTTTGTTTTTTGTTTCTCTTCATCCCCTTAATATTGCTTATGGACTTCTTTATAGCTGGGTTGTGTATTCGGGTCGTTTGGGTGAGGGTGTTGGGCGGGGCCCTTGTGTTGGGCGTTGGGCCTTTCTGCGTCGGGGCCGGTTGGCGTGCGCGGGCGGGTTTGTGTGCGTCGTGTGGCGGGGTGAAGCGGGGCTGGGTTGGTTGGGGAGGGGGAAGGGTTAGAGTGTATCAGGAGTGTATTGGGGAGGGTGAAGGGTGTATATGGTATGGGTGGGTATTTGTGGGTGGAGGTGACCTCATGCATCCTTGGTGACCTTTGAATGACCTCATGTGACCTCATGTGACCTGGAGCTCATGTGACCGGGTGACATGTTACCTGGGTGACCTAATTTGACCTGGTGTGCCCTCATGTTACCTTAATGACCTCATGTGACCCTATTGACTCTCAATGTGACCTTGGTGACCACCTCCATGTGCTTGGTGACCCGATGTGACCTGTGTGACCTAATGTGACCTCGGGTGACCTGGGTGACCTAATGTTGACCCTTGGTGACCTCCATGTGACCATGTGACCTCATGTGACCATGGTGACCTCATTTGACCTTGTGAACCTTGGTGACTCATGTGAACTCAATGTGACCTTTTGTGACCTCCGTGACATGTTATTCATGTGGCCATGGTTACCTTAATGGACTCATGTGACCTCGGGTGACCTTGGTGACCTCATGTTACCATGGTGACCTCATGTAACCTTGGTGACCTCATTGACCTTGGTGACCTCAGTGACCAGGGTGACCTCGTGACCTTGGGTGACCTTTGTGACTTTGGTGACCTCATGTCAGCATGGTGACCTCATGTGACCATGGACTGTGACCTGGGTGACCTTAATGACCTCAGGTGACCTCGGGGACCTTGTGTGACTCGGGTTGGCCTTGGTGACCTCATTTGACCTTTGGCCCATTAACAAAATCATGATGGCAACAACACTCGCAGTCCAAGACTTGCAATGTATTGAAAAATCTTAAAACGACTGCAACAAAATGCTCAATTAACATAAGAACTGGTCCAGGACTCATCCGGGTATGCACAGATTGGCATTTAGTGACCCACTTGACATTTGACTTCTAGTGCCCCATTGGCTCTTTTACCTCCAAATGACCTTTTGATCCCTTTGATTAAAATCACATACTTTCAGCAAATAAAACCCTGATGTATAATTTCTGCAATTGATGCTGACCACAAAACCTAAAAGAACCTGGGACGGAATTCATGGAGTATACACAGATTGGGATCAAGCCCCTACCTTACCTTTGACCCATTGTTTGGAATTTGATACATTCTCCAAATAAAGTTGTATAGCTACCAAACTTGCTAAAAGACCACTGGCCCAGGCGCATGCCCTATAAGTCAATTGACCTAATTACTCTGCATTACCCTTTGGACGCCCCCATTTTGTCCAATCTATAAAACACTTTACAATAAAATTCGTTGACAACCTAACTTTAAACAACCACTGGTTCAGGACTTTTGGAGGGTAAGCACAGATGAACTCTTCTACCTATGTGAACCTTTAACAATATTCTTCTTTCCAATATTCTTAGATCAGCAAACTTTGCCATAAGAACTACTGGCACAAGACCTTGGGGTTTAATAATTTCCTAATTGATCTCTAATGACCTTATGTAAACTTCAAGCCTATTTTGAAAAAAAAACCCTGATAGAAACACTCTTTCTAAAAAAAGAGCAAAAATCCACCAAACTTGCACACAAGAACTGCTGCATCCATACACCTACCCCAAATACTCACACAAAACCCCATCCCAACTACAAACCAATCCACGAACCAACTGATGGGCGGAAGACTTGGTTAGTGATGCCACTTGTTTCATTATCTTTAATTTGCGGCAAAATCATTCCAATCGTTTAATTATAAGGCCGAGCTAGAGTTCTTTCGAATCAAGATCGGCAGTGAAGAAATACCTGATTTTCTTCTGGACCGGATTTTCCTTCGCTGAACGCCGTTCATCAATGTGAATCTGTGGACAGAGCAGAAACCGACCACTTGATTCAAATGACTGTAGCTCGATCTATACCTACCCGCTTTTAATATCTTTACAGCAAATTAAAGATAATGAACCCAGCTTTCATCAGATGATACCAAATATGTTAGATATATGTTATACTACTTACTTAAAATTCAAAATGGCGGACACAATCAGGTCAAGTTTTTTGTTGACTCAACCCTGTATTACCCGACCTCTTCTAGCTCTGGTAGTTTAGTGTCCGCTTGTGTGGAATGCTTTTTCCCCACCAAGCTAGGCTAGCTTGCAAGGTGTTAACTTCATTTTCCACACCAAACCCTAGCAAGCTAGATAAACTGGCACACATCCGCTTAGTATTATAGTGAGAAAAATTATCCGTATATTAGCGTATAAATATAAATTTACCGTATCCGGCCAGCACTATAACACAGACATAGACGGTATTAGTCGAAAGCGTATAGCATTATGCGGATAAAAAATCTCCTCGAAATCGATGGCTTTGGAGTATATATTCGGTATATCTATCCACTATAAACCCACACACCGGCATATTGATACCGTATACACAGGAAGTTGTAAGGATCGGAAATCGTAGCTCACTGCAGCAGCTTAAAACAAGTCTCTCATTGCTAAATAAAGGTTAGTAATTAAAAAAGAAAAGGCCTACATGGCCGCAGATGATTAGACAAATCCTAGAGCAAGGGGAGGGAGGACCATCACTGAAAATGCAATTATATTATCATAATTCACTTAAGTGTATGAGAGGGAGGTCCACATGGACCCCAACATTTTTTGTTTTTTCGTACACCATGTTTTAAATGATTTTTGCCAAAATTTAATTCAATGTCCTACCTATCAGTTGTTGCGCATTTTTGGTGAAAAAAATCAAACGGTCCATGACTTTTTTTGGTGGTGCTATTCAAACTATTTTTTGCCCTTAAATCCTGAAGTAACGTTTTAATTTTTGTATTCAGCAAGTAAATAGTATGGGACAGTGGTTTTCCATGTTTTTTCGGCAGGAGAATTTTGTGTGAAACCAAAATCGGTTGTTGGACCGCCATTTGATTGGTACAGACCTGATTTTCATTTTCCCCTTATGTGTTTCTATTGATGTACCCCCATCATGACCAGAGTTTTTTGTAACAAATTCCAATGGCAAGTGACCGAGTGCTCAAGAGCTTCCAACATCAGCTCATGTTCTTGACATTTATTTTTTCCATAAATATATATGTACATAATATTATTAACTAATTTCTTTATGAGAGCGAATGGAGTATGTCATTAATTATAATTAAACATGGTCAAGAACAATGAAAGTTGATAACTAATGGGTATTTACGTGATCACAATGCTTTGCGCGGTGACCCAGGTCATCCAGGATATACCGTGTATGTGCTCATATACGGTATCTCGCTTACTATCAACAGCTGAATTTACGGATAATACACATTTCAACTAATTAGCTCCTAATCACATATGCGGATACAGGTAAAGTATATATACCGAATATCCACTATAAACACGCTGATACATGGGCCTTTAAGAAATGAAAAGGTATTTATTGGTTTGTACAGAAATTTGACTTATTTTTCAGTACATATTTGGCTACAAGATAAGGAAACATGCCAATTTTTGTAACAAGACCTGCCCCTCCCACTCTTCCGACATACTAACTTTATAACAAACACTAGTAACACTTTCACCTCTGCCACAGAAGCAGGTTTCCTTGATGTAGTTTTAAAGTATAGTTTTACCCTTCTCCGTAATCAATTCAAAGTCAATAAAAGAGGCAGGCACCTGGGTTCTAACAGGAACAAGTGTTCATAATACTTTTGAGCTACAATATGCTCATCCTCCAAGGACTCGGTTCAGGTGACCTTTTCATGTATGTATTAACCTGACATGACCTTGTGTATTGTGGGTATTGCAACTCATCCTCAAAACCAGGGGGAGTATTTGCCAAATATACTGGTAAATGGAACTGACTGAACTGTGCATTGGATATGAGGCTACATTGGTTCACAGTGAATGTTCCAATTATATGTTCTGCAGGATTTTGTGAAGTCTCCACCCATCCGCCTTGCCACTTCAGATCCATGCATGCTACCAATTTAACCTGGTGTGTGATACATCAGGAATCGCACCTGTGGCCTTTGAGTGTGCTATGAATATCTGCAACATTTTACTCTCAACACTAGCCATACTTCCAGATGCGTTCTAGTTCAAATTCAATTTTATTCCTCTGTATGTATCGTATCTCGCTGTATCGTATCTCGCTGCTTATTCAAACATCAGGTTTAAGGGGTCTGTTGAAGGAGCAAGTACCCTTTGTATCGTACTCTCTGCTTTATTCAAACATCAGGTTTAAGGGGTCTGTTGAAGGAGCAAGTACCCTTGGATGACTTTTCCAAACCTAAATTTGCTCATTTCCTGTGAAAATTTGCTGGATTCATGGTTGTAAAAATTTCATTGCAAATCATTCAATCCATCTTCTTTCTATCCCAGCAAGTTTTAAGACGTTAATGGTTGTTTTAATACCTACAAGAATGCACGTTGTGTTTTTTATTTTCCCCTTTTTCTCCTGCGATAATTTGCAAGGTTAAAGAAAGTCAATAATAGGATGCTAATGCATCAAATAATAATAACCTGAATTATGATATATGCAAGGTGACCCCTGAATGACTAAAAGATAAAATCATGTCATACACCAGCAGAATTAAAATGATTACCCTAGTCATATAATGAGTTCCTGACTAATAACCGTAGATGGTATAACGTAAAATTTTGTCATTTTTATTTTGGAATTTAATTTTTTACTTTGTGTAATATGAACATGCATGTGTGTCAGAATAGGATATGATGTATTTGTAATGTCCTGACATTTTTAATATTTAAGTCATTACCACAGATGTCAGCGTACATGAGAGATGGCATAAACAATTACTTAAACCACTTAAAGCCAGTACTATTTATACATTATAAACGTCAGCAAATTATGAGACAGAGAGAAGTATAAAATCTGTTTGAATATATCAAGAGAAAGGATGATATCATTGTGCAATTTTTTACCTCCAACTGGCAATTGGCCAGGGGTATTCGCACGTGCCTTTGCATGTACGTGGCCCCGATCTTATGTTCATTATATCCTCAGACATTAATGCTGGGATCATGAAAATTTGTTTGGGTATATGACCCCTCCTTAAGCCTATGATATTCTTCTAGTCGCAGCGAGCGATTAGTACACACAACGCCGGATTTTGACCCACAACAGGTGTTAGCAGCCAGCAGAAATCACTCGCTTGACTGGAAGTATATCATAGCCTTAAGAGGGCTACATGATTACCATCACGTTGATGGAGATGACCTTTGACCTCATTTCCAGGGCTTGGTCATTTTTTGTTGTAGATGGCTTTCCAATTATATTTTACGATTTGACATCCAATCCTAGAATATGAAAAGCAGCTCCCTACTGTAGGTCCTATGAATTGAACCCCTTCAAAATGTTCATTTCAGTGTTGGTTTTTTAATTATAACACTTTTCTTCACCTTTCTAGTTTTGAATCGTGTATAAAAAGTGATACTAGAGTGACTTCCAGGGATCTGTTCATGCCCGAGTGGACCAATTTGTCCAAAGCACACTGTGTAATGCTATTAAAACGTCCTGTTATGTAGACATACGCATGAGCATAACACACATAGGGTACGCACGAGTTTTGAAACGGACCCCCAAGAAATGTATGTTTATCATACTTGGCCTTTTTTTTGCCACTTCCAAATATGGTATTAAAAAATTATTGATGAGGGGATGTTGCGTGTTGTGGGGGGGGGGGCCTGAGGTTTGGAATTTATGAGAAAAGTGTTTACACACCGATTTTGTAGTTATTTTCACTTGCTGTAGGGAAGTGTGTTCCAGTGATCAATGTGTTTATTTATCCAAGAATTTTAATAGAATAGTGAGTTTGTGAAGGAACTGCAATTACGTGGAAATGGGATGCGGCTGCCTGCGTACCGCACCGGCTGTGGTGAAGGCTCGTGTTTCAGGAATCCCCTGATTGTGATTTAGTTTTATGGTCAGTGTATGTGACTGCATGGGATCTGGGGAATAAAACTTTTTGGTTGCCATCAAACACGGGGGCGATATATTTGTTTGGATATTTTAACGTGATTATTTTGGTGGTTTGTACAGTTTTTTTGGTTTGAAGCAGCTAACATTAAACACCCTGTGGATCAAATATATTTGTGGGTTTTGAACTTCACTGAG
>JAMKCH010024491.1:0-93505 GCA_023653785.1 Ophioderma brevispina
AACATATAGAATAGTGTTGCCAACAAATATTTCAGCATAGAGGACAAAAAGTGGCCAAATGTTGACCTTTTTGCTTCTACAATTGCTGATTTTAACAGGACTGGCCAGAAATTGCACTTTGTCAGGACCTGTAGATTTTTTAAGCAACCCAATTGTGTGGATAAAGCATGATGGTGACAACACTGTGCTGAACTCATGATTTGCTCTTTGGTACCTTTCATCCAATATATTTATTCTGTAGTGTTTCTGGAGTGCCATAATTTTGGTGACAACTCCAAGTTCATTAATTCCATACCATTTGTCTATCAGCTATAAATGAACATCCAGATCTAACCCTCACTTCAATGTAATTCAACATTTGGTGAGTTTAAAATGAACAACTATCTAAAACTGCAACAAAGTCTGAATCAATTTCAATTTCAAACTTGATTAATCTTATGATAGTATCTCTGCCACGCACAATAAAACTGTTCAGTTGCAACACATTTAAACAGGCTTTTTATTAGCTGGGCATCGAGTGATTTTCCCCCATGGTCCCCGATTTTTTGCACCCGGCACGGGGGGCCGGTTCTTTTACCTACTATGGTGCCTGGGTCTTAGCGAGAGGTGGCAGAATGATTTCAGAATAAACAGAATAAAGTTACAAAAATTGATGTAATAATGTTTATTAGCATTTGAAATAATATTATATGACTTCTGGTCCTGAAAAAGCGGCTCCTGGTTCTCTGGAAATTAATAACGGCCAGGATCCTATTCTTTTTCCGATTTTTGGCTCCTGCTGTGGCGGATTTAAGAGTCAGCAGTGTCAGCAGCTGCTGACAGGGCCCCCTAGAATATTGCTCTCAGGGCCCTCACAAACTCCCGTAGTCGCATGCGACATTGCATGGCTTCGCGATCGCTAAAGGGCCCTACCTTAAGCTGCTCACAGGGCCCTTTTCCTTAAAGGGGCTCCTGGTCTGCATTGAGTTAATAAAAAGCCTGCATTTAAAGACACTATCAGTGATTCATCCGAAAGAGGCAAAATATTTAAAAATTTTACAATTTTGCATGAATATCTTAAAAGTGAAGATAATCCGGGACAGTTTCTCAAGTTCTCAAAAGTTATTCACACTATGGGCATCTGCTCTACAGAGAAAAGTTTGAACAAGAACTATCATTGTTCTGATCAGTATGGGTGGAGTAAAGTTGCTTGAATGTTGCTGAAGAAATTATCAAATTATTCGCATGCTGTACTTACTACAATATAGTAATAGCCAAGGAAGAAACAACCCCCCTTAGTGGCGATAGGCAAAGTTTTTACTAACACAACAGAAATAATATCTTTTGAAATTTTGGTTAAGAACATGTTTTTTGATTTTCAGTATACTTTTAAGTTCTTTCTAGCTTGTCCTTATTTTTTTCAGAGAAACTCGGGAGAAAAAACATGATAAAATGATGATTTTAATGAGAAAGCACACTTTGCATAAAAAATAACCACAAGGGGTGGGGGGGGTTAAACAACTTGTGTTAGGTTTTCTTCTAGAAAAAGTCTCAACTTTCCATTTTATTTCCTTCCAACTTTACATACCCTTGTTTCTGTATTTGTTCTGTGTTATTTTGTGTTTGGTTTTTGGGATGGGAACGTCTAAAAACAAATTCAAATCCTGTTCCAGTGTCAAAGTTATACTGCAGCAGTGTTAACATCCTCCCAATGATACGTAGAAGCCCATGGAGAATGATTAAGTCAGTTACTATTATATCCTCAGTAGAAAAAAGATTGTATCTTCTAGTAGGGTGCTCAGTTTGGATTCTTGGTATTGATTATGCCGTCAAATAATGTTCAAGCTTCTTACTGAACCTTTTCCTTCCTCGTTAAAATTTCATCCCTCTTTCCCACAAGGTCAGGGCTAAAACCTCACCTAGAAATCCTTCACAGTATGCTCATCATTTGGAATTTATTTTGCATAAAACAACCACAATCAAAGACAAGATATGACAACCTTTTTCAACACCTATGTATAATTATGCTAAATGGAATGAAGTATTTGGGGTGTTATACTTCATCAATGCCTTCTCCGGCCTGAACTAAGGATTGACGTCATAGTTTTCCCACGCAGAATTAAATATGTTCAAAAGTCGCAGTAAACCGCAGCTGAAATTATGAGTGCACAAAGTCGGCGTGCGCGATACTTGCACATCAGCTGCGCGAAAGCGATGCCATCACTCCTTAGTTTCAGGCCGGACAAGTATAAATGAAATTAGTGTTTGTTTCATCTTATGCAGCCTTATCCCTACTCTGTATCAAAGTGAGCACCCCCGTGAAATAGCAGTACCTTTCACAATATATTATTTATATAACCTATACATATGTCCATCACACACCCAGTGTCAGTTGTAACCAATACTTCACCATGGCTTGCCTGACCCATGTCATTTCTGGACTTGAGGTATGACTCTCTATCCCCACACTCATGACGGACTGTGACTATAGCTTTGGGACTGACTGACTCACGGGGCTGGAGCCGATCTGTTGGAGACGACGGATGAACTACGCGACACGCCACAAAGACACTTGTTTCTGACGGGCAGGTGCTACTGAGAAGTTTCATGAGGGTTTCGTACTGGCGCTTACGGCCATTTTCCAGCGGTTGTTTGCCGATTAAAGAGTTGTTTGTTTGTTCGTTGCATGTCGATGGTTATTCAGATGAAAACAGGTAGAGGCGGTATCAAAACAAAAATGGTAAAACATCTACTTTGGTTTTGTTGCCAGTGCTGACATAACCAATATCAAGAAGGGGAACTTACCTACCAAACCTGAACGCTTCGTTATCATGAAACTAAGGCACAGAATTATGCAGTGTGAGAATTGTATTGCGGAGGGGATTATTAATACACGCGCGGCTAATTGTTTTGATAATATTATTGGATCTCTTGAATATCAATAATACGGTATTGATTCATAACAATCTCAACAAATACTTTCAAACAGTTATTCAGCAACCGATGTGCCCGATGCCGCAGATTTTTTGGGTTAAAGCTAAATTCCAGAAAGAAAGCTAACTGGCATATTTCATAAATACAATTTATCAAATCTTTTTTTCACATAATGAGCTACCATTACAGCATAACAGTTCCACATCATTTTCTATGAGATCAAATACAGATGCATTGCTACATCAGGGGCGGATCTAGGGAGGGGTCGGAGGGGGCAACGCCCTCCCTGTAATTCTGCAAATCTTGAAAATCAGCCCATTTTGGACAAGTCTCGGCCTTCAGTCATCCCCCCCCCAACCCGGTAATTTTGACGTTTTTCAATCCTGGATCCGCCTGTACCTGAGCACTTCCATATACTTATAAGACCAATTAAAGATCCACTCAACTACAATTATTTATACCTTGATGACCTTTTGACCGACTTCATCCCTCTATAACCTTGACTGCATATAAAGGCTTTATTATTATATTTGATGTTATTATTTGCTATTCCCTATGTGAGGGGAAAATGACATTTCATATGCACTAATTATGACATTAGGCAAAGACTTTCATTTCCCCCAATGTTCCTCCTTTATAATTCCTCCTTTCCATTTAGTGTACCAAAGGGTATGAATATTAATGTTGCTATATGCAAATATTGAGATTTTGTGACATGCTTGTCAGTAATAGGATTGCTATAGACGAAGCTTATCGTACAAATCAACTATTGTCTCATGAATAATGGAATATTGCCCTAACATTTTTATTAGCATCATTATAATAGTTATTGTTTTAAACTGGGACTAGAAGAGATTTCTTTATGGTTAGGATAAATTCCTCTCAAATTGCACGGGCTTGATTTTGTAGAACCACCTACCAGATGTTTTCAAAGGTTTATTGGACAAACAATTACAAAAAAACAGCAAAGCCTGTTTTAACTTGCCTGCTATCCTAACCGTCCCTATAGGAAACCATGCAGAAAAAATTAATCATCATCTTATTACAAAGGACATTTGCTGATTCACTTCAGATGTGATCTAATCCACTGAACTTTCAAATCTGCAGAAAACCATGGTTCGAAAAAAATTGAGGGCACTTCTTTCCGGAAATGCCCTCGTGTCTCTTAAGGATTATGTAATTAATCTGGATTAGCTATTTGTACACTCTATTCTGAAATGCCAAATATGGTAAAATAATAGCTTCTAGAGCTTAGTGTCGCACTATGCTAATGAAGCCATTTAAGCGGTACACACTTCTAAAGTATAGAATCGAGACCAAGAGATTAATAATTTTTGTCCAAGATTTCAATGCTTTCATGCACACTCAGAATGCACAGCAACTGTGCCAACTTGATTATACTACTACACGGCCTCTGACTGACATGGAATCTGGGTTAATAGAATCATTGAAACATTACCTTAAATTGTTGGATGTAATGGTCTCTGATGTATTGTCTTACTTGATGACTTGAGGCAAAGCATATGAGGGCAAAAGGGTAAATCAAAAGGCCTATGACTTGACAAAACAATCATTTTTAGAGCAATGGTAGTTTGAAAGGACATTTCGACATGAAATGATTAGAAGCTTAGCAAACAAATGGCAAACCTGGTCCCTCCTCTCCACCATGGTCGGAGCAATATAACATAGACAGCAGGCGTGAGAATTTGACCACCACTTATGGTTCTGGTAGCATTAAGTGGTGGTCAATAATTCCAGAGGGGAGCTATTCGTATATTGATTGCTGTCAAACGTAACGCTTTTAATTCTGTATTCTGTTATCAAGGATTAGAATGCAAATCTGGACACATCCATGCCCATTCCAAATCCAAAATTTGATGATCGTAACAGATAAAAGTTTTGGACAACACATTGCGAAGTTTGCCATTATATTAATTAAAATTAGATGTTCCTGAATATTTCCTGGTATTAGTAGGCTTCAAATAAATTGGTCTGGGGTCACCAAGATCGCAATATACAATAACATGTGGTATGAAAGCTTAAAATATCTCCTATTGAGTGATCTTTCATGGTCCATGAATTAAGGAATACCGCTGTTTGACAGTCTCATGTTATTATGATAAACACCAGAATTAATTAAAAAAAACGGTTGATGGCAACACATTTTTTTGACAACTGATCTGAATTATTTATTCAAACTACACATCCTGTGTCAATTTCATGAAATTTCATTGCAGCAACTAGATTTTCTCAAAATCAAGTTTAACAAAACAACACGTTTTTCTATGGAGTGGACATATATATGGCGCTATACATGCAAATGATAACCTTTGTTGGCCAAAATGGCAGATTCTGAACATGGATTTGTCTGATTTTTTGCACAGATATAGCTCTTAGCGTGTCCCTACTATATCAGTTGTCGAAATGTGGTCCCATTTCTTCAAATTGTTCAAAAATAAAAGAATTTTGAAATTTGTGGGGGGTCAAACAGCTGTGAAAGAGACACATTGGACACTTAAGAACACAATCCTGGGTAATAGAAAGTTAAGATCCATTCAGTGGGAGGTTAATGTCACTTAACGAGGTTGTTCTTGTACTGTATCACATGCATTCTCCCATTCAAGAGAAAATATGAGTTGTATACGAAGTGTTTCCTAACATCTAAAATTAACATTTTGAATGATGTTTTGAATTTGTTGTTGGACGTGCTTAAAGGCCTGGTCGATGTGCAATAGCCTCATTACCAGAACCCCAGATTTTACCGGAAGTGGGGGGTGATACCCAGAATAATCTTCCACTTGAATTGTAAACCACCTAAAGGAAGGAAACTTTATGTACTGTACATCTTTCACGTGGTGGCAGAATGATTTTTAAAGTGGGGATTACTTGGCACCTCATGTGGGAAATGTTCAATACTATTGTTTTGTATGCAGCTGATGATAAGCCCTATGTGTCTGACATCATAATTAGTCAACATCAAGAACTATGTGTATGCAAAATGTTAGCTATCTAAAGTCGAAAGCAATTAAGCCGATTTTGCTTACTGACAAGTCTTCTCTTTATGGATTTGTCCAGTATTGATACATCCATGTCTTCTCTTGAAATTCTGAAATTATTTCAGAACTCTTCCAATTTTGCAAATGAGGAGATAAGCATACAAGAGGGTCTGACCTGTGTTCTAAAGCTGACCTTTGACCTGTTACCCATCCAAAGTGTCTTAAAGAGTATCTCTACCCCAATTCCAGAAGAAATATGGCACAAAAACATAAAAGCTGAGAATGGTACTGGATTCTAATCTTATAGCGAGTCCTAACTGAGAATGTAACTGAAAATGTTAAGTGATGTCAATTTTTCTACAATATGTCCAAAATAGGCTTTTCTGTTGTTTTCATGTCACAGAAAAAGTCACACAGACTGTGTGTTAACATTGCCATTGACATTTTAACTAGTGTTGGTGCTAGTTGTTTGCACACAGACTGCGTTAACAACTAACACCAAAACTGATTAAAATTTTTCTGGCATTCAAACTGTTGTCTTTTTTTATGACTACTTATTTTTGCTAACCCTTGACACAAACTGCCATTCCCAACATGACCACATATTAATTTCCATTAAAAGGATAATTTTTAGATTCCTGCACATCTGGTAATTTGTAACCTATGCTAAAAATACCCACTTATAACTGATTGTCATAAAGTGAACTTAATCTCATATTTTTAGTTGTATACCCTACCCAGAAAGGACTTGCTATAGGATTAAGATCCAGTAACATTTCCAATTTGTATCTTCTCCAACATTTGTTTATTTCCACAATTTATGCCATATTTTGTCTGGATTTGGGAGTAGTGTTGCAACACACATATATCAGACAAAACCCATAATTTTGAAGGTTTCTGAAGAAGGTCCCCTCACAATAGCTGCCATTGGTCACTTGCATTCTTATAAGTGTTATGATTACCTACCAAATATAGTACACTTGCCAGCTATCACAGATGGGGCCTTTTTGCCTAAACCCTAAATATATAATAAAGCCACCCATGCATACAGACACAGACATACAAATTCCACACTACAATAGTGCACAAAACGATCAAACCATTTTTCTCTTTTTATTACATTCACATCCACCAATACTAAACAGCTTTTTTAACATCAAATCGGCATTGTTATGTGGGAGAATTCGATTTTAATTTTGACATTCACCAAATTCTAATCATCTGATTGGTTCAAAACTATCTTGGCTGATTGCCACTTTTTCGATATGCATGATTATAATGTGGGTGATTAATTTCAAATAACAGTAACAGAAAAAAACGGGTAGAATATTTTGACAACAATTTCTAATCAAATAGGACAACCATTTTTCAAACTGACAAACAAAACGACACTGATCTTTTATTTCTTTTTGTAACAAGTTTATCACTTTAATCTATTTGATTAATGTTCAATGATACAACCAATTGGTACCATACAGGTTTTCTAAACTCAAAGCAAAATATTGCTCTATTATATCTATGAAATTTATAAGTAGAGGGTACAAAATAGATAAGATGGTTGAAGGAGTTAGGAGCGGTGCAAGCAGCCTAATCCGTGGCTGATAACACTGGTTTATTTGAGGACTGCCAAGTTTAAATATTTCTCATAATTTTCACAAGAATTGCTAAATAAGAAGCCTCCAAATTCAAATACGGCCAAACTATTCATAGATTGCAGAACCACTTTATTTCTAAAAAAAGTATTAAACAGGATATTCATATAATTAAGGCACACAAAACATGCCCTGAAAAATAACCAGTTTTGAGACAGAAATGGTTGCATTATTTTCTAGCTGTATAATTTATGGCAAAAGGGGGCATGTGAAATAAGGTTCATTAATGCTAAGCAGCCAGATTAAAATCACAAGGATTTGGGAAAATGAAATTACGATTAAAAATGAAAGTCACAGATACATATAATAACTAAAGAAGATGCTATGCTAATACTCAGAGGGTGTTTTTTGTATCAATCCCATGATGCAAGCACAAAGGGTGCCCTAACTGCACGTACAAACACCTGTCAGTGACTTAGGGAAAAAAATAGTGGTGTCAAAAAGTTTAAGAGCCACAAGATCTTTTATAATCATTGGCAAAAAATCCTTAGTACTAAACACTTGTGGACTAAAAATGGCTTTAAAGTGGGGGTTTCTGTGTTAAGAATAGGATTTTTCTGTGATCCCGTACCCTTATTGATGTGAAATTCCCAAAACTGGTGCAATTGTGGGATTTACTCAAAAGCACCTCTAGCTAATACTAGTCATTAAAGAATACAAAGAGATAACCCATGCAGGTTACAGATAACATCTATGACAGAATTTGACAAAGTACAATGGAGATAGCTAACATCATGATATAATTATATTCACAGGTTTAAAATATTCACAAATAAAATCTGAGCAGAAATGAAAGCCACATTAGTGACGAAATACAACACGTAAATGTAGCATATGGCAAGTTGTTGATATAATCAAACTCCATATGTCTGACATACACTTCATGGTGTTGTATGTTTTTTAAAAAGGTTGGGCACATGAATACTGTATAACATTTTTTAAAGCAATTCACAATTTTAACAGAAGAAAATTCCAGCCTACCCCTTTCAGCCCCGAAGGAGGATAAAGCCATTCTGAGATTTTTTTTCCGTTTTTTTTTTCAAAGATTTTTTGTTTTGTTTTCAAAGATTTCAAAGTTATGAATTTTCATGACCATATTTGGAATAAGTCCCAACAAGCCTAGTCTTTGGTCAGTGTTTTTTGAGATGGCTTCCCAAATGACTGCAGGTCATTTGGGAAGCCATCTCAAAAGCCACTGACTTTTGTATTGTAACCTATACAGAATCATATCAGGGCTGGAAGG
The DNA here is from genome assembly GCA_023653785.1 of Ophioderma brevispina. Classification (NCBI taxonomy): domain Eukaryota; kingdom Metazoa; phylum Echinodermata; class Ophiuroidea; order Amphilepidida; family Ophiodermatidae; genus Ophioderma; species Ophioderma brevispina. The sequence continues at coordinate 8,805 of JAMKCH010024491.1, forward strand.
ATAAAAAAAACCAAATCAATTAAATTCTGAACGATTTAAAAGAAAGGTATTGCTTATTAATATGAGCATGTGCCTGGCCAACCCTTTACTGCTACAAGCTACTGTAACCTCATATCCCACAATGCAATTCAGAGTCCCATACAGACATGTGACCTTACATGCTGACAAAATGCATTGTGGGTATCAACATCATACACAGGTCAATGCAATGGAATATATATCTCTGAATTGCACCATGGGTATTGAGATTACAGGAACTAGTAGTGTATATAGAACAAAGGAGCATCCAGCTAAAAACCAAACTGTTGGTGGCGCTATAGGTGTGCAAATGAAAATCTGGCTGCAAGCTGCGACATAAACAAAGTAACCAAAAAAAAATGGTGCCACATTTCAGGGAGAAAAAAAATCACTAAAAGGGCACTATTTGAATGGTTGAATAATTGTATGTACAATGTGATTTGTGCATTATCATCAAAGTGGCTTGACAACTACACAAGTGTAGGGCTATGTCTACTGCTATGGTGTACATGGGATAGTTTGGTAGATATTGAAGATTTTAATTTATTGGGTGGGGTGGGTGGGACTACTACGAAGTTATTTTGTACAGATATATTCAGCTACTACATTTGCATGGTTATTAATCTGAAGTACAATCACTATGCATAAACATATGACACCCTGTAGGTAGTTAACCCGCTGACCCTGCATGTTACTGGTCGTTTGGAGTTCAAAATTGTTCAAAAAATGTGAAATTCCCTATTTTCATTACCAGTTTTGGAGTCTGCATGAGCAATGCATTCAAATGAGTCCAAACAAGCCTAGTCTTAGCTCGGTGTCTTTTGAGATGGCTTCCCAGATTACCTGTAGTCATTTGGGGGTACCATCTCAAAAGCCACTGACTTAAAGTGTTACAACCTATACAGAGCTACCAGGGTGAAAGGTTTAACTCTACTCTGTCCAGTTCGAAGTACGAAGTAACGACGCGGGCGTTTACGTTGAACCGATTTTCAGCACGCGCGTGGCCAAATCACAAGCGCATGCAACTGAAAGGCGGCACTGGGTATATGCGCACATTGCTACTTCATACATCAGACGAAACAAAGTATACCAAGTACTCTTAAAAGCTACAAACATATGTTAATACAATCAATATTGGTGTAGACAGTGATATGAACTTGGAATGGCGATGGATTAAATGAAATTGGTGATTGGTTGGTTTATTAAGCAATATGACAGGCTCAAATGGAGAGTGTGACCCCCTGGTAAGGGTATTTGTCTGGAGGTACCCGGTTCAATTCCAGTGAGGTCTCTTGCTGTAATTTTATCAGGCATGTGTGGTCCAGTGGATAGAATGACAGACTCATGATCTGAAGATTGTGGGTTCGAGTCCCAGGGCAGCGTGTTGTCCACTTGGGCAAGGCATTTTACCTCACTTATCTCTCTCTACCCAGGAGGACAGAAGCTGTTATGATGAATATCACAATATAAGTGCTGATAGGGAGGTGCTGTAATTGCCTGATTAGCTAGCAGCAAACCTATATAAAGCAACATGAATCTGTACCTGTCTCCAATATAATGTAAAATCTAGTACATGTATCACCCTGTCTTAAGCTTATAAGTGAACTCACAACCACGCTCATCATAAACCCACACAAGTTATGACTTTTCCAAGAACACCAACACTCATACAAAATACTTTTGAGTTACTGCTAAAATCAGTGTAATTTCTGTACCAAAAACATTACATGCACATATTACATTTATTTTTGTGAGATTTAGAGTTCAGATTCTGACTACTCGCTTTCAAGAACTAAAATATGCATACCCTAGTCACTTCAGACATCTTGAAATAAGATCTCAAAATGAAGGACATTGGCTAGACCGATTCAAGAGCATGTAGCCTATTCATTCCAATACAATTACATTCAATGCATTTTATTTAATGCCATTACCCTAAAGCAATCAATCTGCCAATAACTTTGTCAGCATCAAATAATTTGGTAATATTTTTAGGCAATATTACAAAAAGAAAATTTCTGTCACCTGTAAAAGGACCGAAGAGACCAAAATTGTTGAACCATTAGTGAATTCTTTCATTCAATATTATTTTGGACAGTTATAATATATTTGTATAAATAATTATAAATACTGTTTAAAGCTACTTTGTTTCTTTGGGTTTATCACATCAACAAAACAAATGTCATCGATTACAGGGCAACATTGCAAAGACATGTTAAATTGATGAGGTATGTCTATGGATGTCAAATCGTGAGTATGATTAATGGTAGAATTTTAGATTGTGTACAACATGCCTGTAATGACATTTCTGTAATTTGAAATATGTGCAGTATTCAACATCCTTATAATCCCAACCGAAGAAACAGTATATTGGACATCTAGGAGTTAACACCATACATGTTTTAGACTAATTGTGATAAGTATGTACCTACATTTGTACACATGACCAATAGGTAATGTCCCCTCCTAAGGACAAGGGGAGAAGCTTTCATGGTTACTTACCCAATTCCAAGTACACCATGATGGCGCCAAATTCTTATTTTAATTAATAGGTGTTAATCCAGAATTGGGTACCAGAATAAATCCCAGCAAGAGGTCCCACCAGGGTTCGAACCCGGGGTCCATTGCACTAGATGCATGCATACACAACCTTCAGACCACACTCTCCTATGTGGGGAAACTTTTTTTCCATAAAACCACCTAAAATAACTAAAAGTTTCTTGTTGCATGTTTCAGGTGTCTTCGCAGCTAACAACATGAAATTGGACATTAACTCTTGTCAACCCTGGTAGATTCTGTACGGAATATAATACACAAGTTAGTGGCTTTTGAGATGGCTTCCAGTTATTTGGGAAGCCATCTCAAAACCACTGACCAAAGACTAGGCTTGTTTGGACTCATTTGAATGCATTTTCCATGCTGATTTCATATATGGTTATGTAAATGCATATTTTTCAAATTTTGGAAAAAATAAACATTTTTATTTCTGAGCAATTATAGGCACCTTCAGGACTTCCTTGGTACTGAAGGTCTCTGGTCCAAATCCCAGAAAGGCGACTTGATTGGATTTATTCAGGAACTTGATTTTGGACTTAATTAACTTTCTCATGGTTTAATTGGATTTGGGCTAACAAACCCTCATCCTTTGGTCCCATGTACACCAAAAGACAAACACAACACAAAATACAATTCAACACAAATAAGTGTTAACCCCTGATTTGATGGGATTATACCACTATGATACGCCTGTCTGAGTGGCTTGTTTACAGACACAACATGAGAAGGCCTTTTGAGTAACCAATTAAGATAGTGCTCTTCTTAATCTCTGTAAAATATACTATCCAATTCTTACAAAGCAAGCATTCCCTGGTTTTGTCTCATTACCTGTATTACCTTCCAAATGACCAACAAAACTCGTGCTTAATCTGATAATAGCAGGTAGTGCTAAGGAGGTTACGATCAGTTGACTATTTTGAAGTGCCTGTCATTTGCAAAATTGAATTTATTTAAATTAATGAAATTAATAAACTAAATGTATGTTTCTTTTTTTATCCAAAAAATCATATTAAAGATATGAAGATAAACACCTTTTCTTTTTCAAATGTGAATTAATTCTTACCCTCTTGAGTTCTAATGACAATCCCCCTCCCCCAATAAAGTATGCAACAGGACTTTCCTTTTCTCAGCCTTGCAAATTTTGCCGTGAGCAAATTACGTGTGAAGAGACATTCTTACATGAAGTCGGTGTCCGACACCTGCCCATAGAGCTTGATGTGTATCTATCAATGAAGATTGTTTTCCAAACGAAATGATGAAACTTCTCACATAGAATCTTTTTAATATTATGTAGTTTAAGATAAATTTAGCTGGGATATAAGTCAATTCTTTGTGTGACGGTCATTTCATTTCAAGAATAAGAGAAACATTAACTTGATTGTCCAGCAGATTGCCGACTGAATTTATAGCTATTGCAAATGTTTAATGCTCTTTTTTTTTTGGCTTTAAAAGTTTTAAAACAAGGGATCAATTTATGTATGTTTGACTAAAGGCGTCTATGCGAGTATGATGTTCAAGTAGCAAATAGCATAGCATGGCTGTGCGGTATTCTGGTTTGCCTCTAATGTTAATTCTAATTCACCGTTAATGGCATCTATATAGCCCGCTGAGTCTGTTAAAGAGCCATGGGGAGCTTATTTACATGTTAACAAAATTCCTCACCTTTTGATTTCAGAGGTCAAAGGAAAACTTAACTGCCAATTGTTTTCCTTATTAACCTTCTAAGCCATCTGGGCATTTGTTGGGATTGATCAGAGAACAAAATGTTTCAAATTTTCCAAACTTTTTTTGAAATGATTAAACATTAAAATTCTGTCTTTTCATTACCATATTTGAAATCTGCATGAAAAATGCATTCAAATCAGTACAAACAAGCCTAGTCTTGGATCAGTGTTTTTATATGACCTGTTGACATTTGGGAAGCCATCTTTAAAGTCACTAACTTATGTGTAGACAATCAATTCCGATTATTTAAAATGTTGAAAATTGGAAACCTGTACAGAAATACACAAATTTGCAGCTTTAAATTCAAAGTTTTGGTAGAAAATGTTGATTAAGTGATATAAGAATTCATACATGAACAAGCATCTTATCAACACAAGCTATCTACCCCCACAATGATACATCAATTCTAGTCTATGCTAATACGTAGGGTGTCACAGTTTGTGCTTAGTTGAAGCTGGGAACGGGCTGTATCTAATCTACATAAATATGCACAAGCTCAAGTGTAATGGTTGAGATTTTACAGAGAACAAAAAGTGCACTGCTAATAAAAGACAGGCGGGTGTGTAAATTAGTGCAAGAAGGTTGTAAGTGCAATAGCTGCCATGTGATACATCAGTGTGCTGTCATGTATTAGGATAACTCAATTTATCTTTCCTTGAGTCAGTGGCTCTTGAAATGGTTCTTTTGGTGACTGAAGAACTATTTCAAGAGCCACTGACCAAAGCTTTGACATAATAGTATGTTTGTTGGGAATTTCTGACAAATGGCAGCTATTGCACTTACGACCTTGTTGCATTTCACATGACAAAATGGGGTGATTTGTTACTGTCAAATAGCTTACAGGATAATCAATGCAACTGAAGCAAAGAAATTAAGGTAAGCATACAGAAGAAAGGCATGCAAAAGAATAGAAGGCAAAGAATAGACTTATGTGAATAGATTTGATGTGTGTGATTACTACCATGAATGTGGTTGGATGAATGTATGATTTGATGTGAATACATAAAAGGATGAATGGTCAAATTATCAACAAAAACTGTTTAGTCTCAGTACTAAAATTAGGAACAAGTATATATAATATTGTATTTTGTAAAGTTATTTGATAATGAACTTTATCATTAGCTAATCTTAGTTTGGTTAAATGTTAACTTGCCAAACAATCTAAATATATATGATGGATTCAAATATTCCAAATCAAAAGCTAACGTGACGAATACATGCATATCCAGTCACTGTTGATTTACCTTTTAACAAGTTGTCTGAAACTCTTTATTAATAAAATGTGTAGAACCGGTATGGGTGTTTCTTCCAACTGCACATACGGTCTACCAATAAAAAATGATTATAATAAATCACTTTATCGCTTCATCAACCAATAAATATGATTGCATATATCACATGCTATTTGATCTACCAATCACACGATCAGGAAAATCACATGATTTGGAAAATCACATGATCAGGAAAATCACATGATCAGGAAAATCACATGATCAGGAACGTTTGAGTTACAAATATGCATATTAGAGTTCAACCATTTCGCATATACATTTTTTTCTCAATTTTTTACTTCATACTGAACACTTAGAAGAAAAGTAAGAACAGAATGTTAGAGTAATGAGCAAAAGAAATGAGAAATAACAGAAAATAAAGATGAAAATAATATAGTAGTATTTGTGCTACAGAAATAGAATATGGTACAAAAACAAAATTGTGACATATCATATGCAGGTTACTAATTAGTAAACAAAAGAAAAGACACATTTGATGTGAAAGATTTCTTCTCCAAAGAAAAGTAAGATTATAACTTAATGCACCGGTGACATTCCAAGACTTTCTCCTATACACTGAAGACACCGGATTGTCTTCAGCACCCTAAGGAATACTTATTTGCATTCCTTAAGTATTTCACTTTTTTACTCATCAAGGAAAAAAATGGGTACAACTTTGGTAAGATTAAGCAAAAAGAATCCATATATCTGAAACTGAATTTTTTTTAACATGAATAATTTTTAAACTTCTACCACACCACAACATAAATTGACAGTCAGTGAAAAATTCACTGCCCATCCAGGATTTGAACCTGGGACCTTCGGTTAACTATTGATTTTTTTTGTTGTCGATCACCTCAAAGTTTGCAATAATATTTTACCTTATTCCTGATTGACAATTATGTTGTCATGAAGACAATTAGAGGTTTCCATGGCAATGGAGAAAGTCTCTGAAACTCACACATGTTCAAAAAGAGAAGCAACCATCTTTTGCATGCGGCAGAGTCTAAGTTTGAAATAAACTTTGAAGAGATAAACAAATACATAATACTTTCTCTGAAGAAATGAATAAAGTGACATCACCATACTTTTACTAGAGGTGGCAATGTTAAAAGCAATACATTCACTGAGAAACAGCTGTGTAAAAGTGATGATGTCAATTCATACATCAATACAGAGGAGTACTGCACTGTCTGCAAGACCTCAACCAACAACTGTACTTCTACACCTTAATTTACACATTTACAATATCTGTAGTTTTTTCGTGCTTGGAGCAGGTCAGGGGTAAGGGGATCTGTTGATAATAATGACATCATAAAAATTTCCCATATACTACCAGCGACATTTACTTGCACAACATTTGCAAGCCAGCCTTTCATATGCTACAACATACTAGAGAAACGACATGATCACCATAGCACAGGAATTCACCATACCAACATTCAAATTCGGTTTGAAGAAGGTGCCCTTTCATATGAAACAGTGTGATATCCAAGATGGCTGCCAGTCTTGTCAAACATTACACCTTAGCTTTCTCTTTTTTACCCTTTTTTCAGCTGTTGTAATGCAACAACTCCCTGGAATATAACAATTTCTATTTGTGGTAGAGTATTATGTCATACAGTGCCAACTTGGAACACCACTAACTGTCACACATTGAGGGCGCCCCATTTGGGATGCGGCCTTTGATCATAAAGATCGTCACATTTGTTATGGCTTTCACTCACTCATTCTTATCCACCTGGTCAAGTCCTCGATGTCAATCAACTTGGAATCCTGTTCCATGTGGAGTTCGTCCCGTACTATTAAAACTTTCACGAGTTCCTCGTTCAAACCTGGAGCGGGTAGTGAGTAGTAAGAAAAAACGGGCAAACACATGCAAATAAGAACAATTAGCATATTATGCAAATTACTTGAGTTGCTTGAACTCCAGCTCAGTTTGGAGGTCGTCTCGCTCTATTAAAGCTTCGACCAGCTTGTCATTCAGCCCTGGAGGTAAAAAGTAACCAGAAATACAGGAAAACAAATCAAATTACAATAAAATTTAAAACTACTTTAATGTGAAATTAATGTTAAGAGTGACAGTGCCCAGAATTACATTTTATCCATGGGTTTTGATGGAAAAGAAATGAAATGCACAAACAAAATTAAAAAATATGGTACTATAACCCCTGAATTTCTTCCATTATGATGCAATTTGACAAGAAAAATTACTGCTAAATTGCTTACTATTAAAAGGACATTTTCTGCAAGTTTCGTAAAATATATTCACCCTGTAAAATGTGTGATCGATTTTTTTTTTTTGGACACCCTAGGTAAATTGAATGGATAACGGATTATGCCACGTTGATATAAACATTACATTAGAGCTTCTGATCTCATATAAACCATTAGCCTGTCAAATTAGAGAGATTGTGATTAAAATCCTATTAATTCAACACAGCTTGATTTCAATGAACAAAATCAAGCATAGGATAAAAAAAAGTGATGAAAAAAATGTGAAACTGAAAATTGATGGGCAAAACCAAAAGGGAAAGAAGAATTAGAGCATGAATAAGGAAATTAATTTATTAAACTGTTGCTTGACGGCAAATTCAGGTAGCCGGCAGATTAGTCCTATGGGCCTTGCAGGAGACTAAGTTACACAGGGTTCATTTTTTTGTCAATTTTGTTTAAAAACTTCAAAATTAAGCCCTTTCATTATCATATTTAGTATCAGCATGAAAAATTCAATCAAATGAGTCCAAACAAGCCTAGTCTTAGGTCAGTGGTTTTTGAGATGGCTTCCCTAAAATGATGCCTTATGTGTTATAAAAACTATAAGATCGGCCAGGGTTCAAAGGGGTTAAGCCTTGCCGCTATGGTCTGTGGGCAATCCAACTGCCACAGACTCAGATCAGATATTGAGCAACAACTTAATTTTCTTTACAGATAACTGGGCTCTAGATAATTCTATTACCACTCCCAATAATCAGATTCACAGTAAACAAATTGGCTGATATTCTCCAGATTTCTACCACCAAGCAAGGTCGGGCATGAATTAACAACAACAGGTTTCTGCCCTCTCCTTAATAAAATACTGAGTATACACCATTAAGTTATGATTTGAGTCATCAAATTATTCATGTTTGAAATTTTAAAAATTGTGTCATGTTTGATCAAAGTTGTTCTCCAACTCTTCTTCAAAAGCTTCAATTCTTTTGAACAATTCTCCGCTAGAGTTTATTCTGTCTGCAGATGTTGCCCCCCCCCTGTAAAGCAAAAACCCTTTATTGATTCAATGATGATTACTCTCAAATGGCTAACATTAACGCATATGGAAACAATCAGATTTTTAGTATGTTACTTAAATATCTCACAGTCAAGCTCCTGATCATCTTTTGTTCAACCTTCTAATTCTCAAAAATACATTACTTGTAAACAAAATGGAAAAAAACACCAGCCGCTTTGATTTGAAACAGGCTTTTAAAAAATGAATGTTTTCTTGAGGGGTCCACAGGAAAAAAAAAGAGGCAAAAAAAAGGGATTAGGAGCAATGAAAGTTATGCATTAAAAGAAACAGTTGGAATATCAGCTACTCTTAGTTTTCTGCCTCATGTAGGGAAGTGTTTTTATATCAGTGTTTTTCTATTAGTGTGCTTGTATGTGATTAGGAGCATTGAAGTCCTGTCTCATGTAGGACTGTATTTGATACCAGTGCTACTCTTAGTTTTCTTGTAGGTGATTAGGAGCATTGAAATCTATGCCTCCAGTAGGAATGTGTTTTTATTATATCAGTGCCTCAGTTTTCTTGTATTGATTAGGAGCACTGAAGCTTATCTATGGTACGAATGTTGTTTCATATCAATGCTATTCTTAGTTTTTGGTATGGTTGTTAGTAGCAATGAAGTCCTGTCTCTGTGGAATGGTTTTTTTATATCAGCGCTAATCTATAGTTTCTTGAAGGTTGTAATGAGTAGCATTGAAGTCCTGCATCATGTAAGGAATGTGTTTTCCTATCAGCGCTAATCTTAGTTTTCTTGTATGTGATTTGAGGAGCATTGAAGTCCTGTCTATGTGGAATGTTGTTTTTATATCAGCGCTATACTCTTGTTTTCTGTAGGTGATTAGGTAGCATTGGAATCCTGGCATATGTAGGGAGGTGTTGTATATCAGTGCTACTTTTCTTGTATGTGATTAGGAGCATGAAGTCCTGTCTCATCAGGAATGTGGTTTTTATATCAGTGTTACTTTAGTTTTCTTGGATGTGATTAGGAGCATTGAAGTCGGCCTCATGTAGGAACCATATTTTATATCAGGTGCCATCTAGTTTTCTGGTATGCGATTAGGAGCATTGAAGAGCCTGTCTCAGTAGGATGTGTTTTTATATCAGTGTACTTCTTAGTTTTTGTAGTTGATTAGGAGCATGAGTCCTGTCTCATGTAGGAATGTTGTTTTAATCAGGCTTACTCTTAGTTTTTCTGTATGTAATTAGGACCATTGAAGTCCTACCTAGTAGGAATGTGTTTTTATTCAGTGCTATCTTAGTTTTCTTGATGTGACCTTTAGGAGAGTAAAGTCCGCATCATGTAGAATGTTTAGTCAGTGCTACTTTAGTCTGTCTGTATGTGATTAGGAGCAATGAAGTCCGGTCTCATCTAGGAATGTGTTTTTTATATCAGTGTTACTCTTAGTTTTCTTGTATGTGATTAGGAGCATTGAAGTCCGGCCTCATGTAGGAAATATTTTTATACAGTGCTTACTCTTAGTTTTCTTGTATGGAGTAGGAGCACTGACGTCCTGTCTCATATAGGATGTGTTTTTTTATAAATATATTTCAGTGTTACTCTTAGTTTTCTTGTATTATTAGAGCATTGAAGTCCTGCCTCATGTAGGAACATATTTTTATATCATGCTACTCTTAGTTTTCTTGTATGCGTTTAGGAGCCTTGATTCTGTCTCATGTAGGAAATGTGTTTTTATATCAGTGCTACTCAAAGTTTTTCTGTAGTACTTGACCATTTAAGTCCTACCTTTTGTAGGATGTGCTTTATTTTATCAGTGCTACTCTTTGTTTTCTCTTAAAATAGGTGAAGATGTACTTAAAGCCCTCTCCTCAACACCTTAATATAGGGAAACACTAGGCTTTCAATGCCACAAGTAGGGCACGATAGTCCAGCAGTCCTCCTATCTAATCTTAACCTAAATCAGTTGTCACTTTTCTCTTGTTAGGATGAATCCTGAATCAAGAAGCATGTTCTAAACCAACCTGTTACCACTTGGGAAAGGTCAGGCTTATCCTTCTCCTAATAACTGATGCATAAAGTGAACAAAAAAGAAACTACGATATTGATGGGCTCTTTCACCAGGCCCGACCCAATCAGCCATTAACACTCGAACCAATTTGCGGCGATCACCGTCCACAGCCAAATTATAGTGATTAACTTACTTCCTTTGGGGGACTGTATGCTCGTTGACGATGACTGCAGCTTACGATGGACATATTTTTAGCGCCCTCCTGTAAATTTCTTGCATCCTAGACTGATGGCGATATCCGATAATCCCGTCACACCAGGCCTTTGTGGGGTGAAATGATATGGTGGTCAAACTAATGCAAAGAGTATGGTGTGAGGGAGAAATATAGAGATGTAAATTGCAACAGTGGTTATCTTGTTACTTGATCAAGGCTTGTAGAAATATCTACAACATGGTAGTAAAATGCCATTAATACTAATGTTACAATGGAGGGTGCCACAGGATAAAGTATCATATGCAAGATTCAGGTTTAGCGATTCTGAAAAAACAAACTATGATTGTTAAGAGAGCAGGTGGAAAACAAGTTGATTATTTTTTAAATCAAGATTGTAAAGAGGGGGAACTAGAATTTTGGCCCTTTGTGCCTGCTCACCAGGAAATTTCACTTCTAACCAGGAAAATCTGCCTCAAAAACCACCTCCAACCAGGAAAATCTGACGACGACGACAACGACGGATCATGATCATCCTCACCATGATGACCATGATCATGGTCATCCTAAGATGATGATGACATCATATCATCATCAGTATCATCTGACATCTCAGCATCATCATCTACACTCTCAGCACCACATCGACAGCTCATCACCACAGCATCTACATCACATCAGTAGGCATCATAATCCGCCAACTCTCTTGCGTGAAGAAACCTGGAATCCTACTCAACTTACCACAAGCATACTAAGGCAGCATAATTTGTGCAACCTGCATAAAACAGACGAAAAGTACATATCAAATTGTCTAATCACCTTAAGGAAGGGTAACAAAAAAGTTATAGGTACTTGCTGGGTAGTTAAGGGGAAGTCCTCCTGAGTATCTTATTCTCTGAGGCAGTGGTATTATGTGGGTGTCTATCAGCAAGTTGTTTAAATAATGAAGAACATTTACGCAAATAGAAACGATGTTATCGAGGATTTTTTTTCCTTTTTTGCCCCAAAAACATCATGAAAATGTAGGTCTCCGAGTTCACCGACTCTGTAATTTCTTGCGCCAGTTTTGCTTCAATGCTCTAATCATTTTTCAGAACAACCCCATCAAAAAAACAGGTGTCTTTGAAAAAAATCCATTTTAATACATCAAATGACATATTCTCAACTTCCTATGGCAAAGTTCAATGAAACATGCACTGAAAATTCCATCCAGCCACCCCTAGGTACAATTTTCATTACCTAGATATCACAAGATAAATATTGAATGCAAGATCCTACTGGATCATGAAAGTGCTAGACAGGAGATGGGTATTTTTTCATAAGATCAGAGGGAAGCTTCAAGTATGCTTAGCAATAGTATGAGCTTTTAACATTCCAGTATGGCTTCCTTAGCCTTTTCTCAGGAAACATGACTGGCATATGTAGCTCCATTTGCAGGGTACTCACAACAGAATTGGAAAACAGGTGTGCATTACAGCCTGTTGAAAGTCTTGTTTATTATGCATTATTAGAAAAGAACAACAAAATATCAAGAACGACAGTCGTTTTTAAAACCTGACTTTGATTTTATATTTCAACAAGCTACTTCTATGGCATTCAAAACAAGCTACTTTTTATGCATCAACAGCTACTTTCTATGCATTCAACAAGCACTTTCTATGCATTCAACAAGCTACTTCTATGCATTCAACAAGCCTACTTGATGCATTCAAACAAAGCTAACTTTAAGCGCAAATTTGGCCCCCCCCACCAAAAAAGAGGTTGTTTTCAAGCTTCCTGTAGCTCAAAACCTTTAGCACTATATGTTTTTAGTCAAAAAAAGCAAACACCACTATGTGTAAATTTCTTTTACTGCATTTTAGACAATTTTTATTTTTGCCTGTTTCGTGTGAGGGACGCAGGTAATTTCCTTTTTTTCTTGACCAGTTAAACAAAAGTAACTCTTGAACAAAAGCAGTTAAAATGTGATTTTTTTTACACCTATGCGAGAGGAAGATGAGACAAAATTTTTTCTTGGCCTTTCATTGTGGAAAAAAACATATTTTTTTTTAGAAATAATTTAGATTTACACATATCACTAGTTACGATGAAGCGGCAAATACAATCATTGATTATTCACTGTAGAGGCCACGTAATAGAATTCATTGCTCCAGCAATCTAGGTCCCAAACAAATCACCAAGGCTATAGCATGGGAATTCAAACTTTTCATGTGTAGAACATGTGTCTTATGCCCTGTAAACTGTTTGCGACGATTGCTGGGGCAACGTCCTATTACGTGACAATCTACAGCAAATCAATGCCCAAATCATTTCCCAATGACTGCTATAGACCCACCAATTCTGTGACAGGTGATTTCTTTCTCTGTTGTCTCTCGAGTCCATGGAATTCTGGCCCCCCCCCAGGGGTTCGGCTCTTGGCCAGGGAACTCTATCCTAGCCTCCTCCTGCAGACGGGCTTGCGTTTGTGTCAAAATCCTCCTCATTTCAAAGGTAATGAGGAGTCGTCTGCAATGCAGATTGGGGAAAATGGAAATTCCATTAGAAGTATGGTACTTTATAGGGCTATTTATCTTCAAGGAAAAGAGGTGTTAATGTCTGGTAAATTTTAATGTTAGCCATTTTAACCCTATCTATATAAATAAGACCACAATCTTTGTGTCTGTTTTGTACTCCTTTTCTCGGAGAGGTCGGGGGTGTACGCTCACAAAACTTGTGGGTGGGTGCTGGGCCTGGCAGGACAGGGCTCAATTGGTTAGCGGGACATGCTCACAAGCCGTGGGCAATGCAAAAAAAAATGTTTTTCAAAACAAGTAGTACAGATAAAAGGCCCAAAGTATACACGAAAGCCAGAGGGACTATGGTGAGGTTAAAATTAAAGGTCAATGGTTTTGAACCATGCAGTCATTTGGGAAGCCATCTCAAAACCACTGACCTAAGACTAGGCTGCTTGGGACTTCATTTGAATTCAGTCTTACATACTGATTTGAATTGACCATGAACAAAGCAAAACAATTTTTAAACCTCAAAATTATATATTTTTTGTTTTAAATGGTTTTGGAAAAAAAGAACAAATAATTCTAAGGACAAACATAATAGCGTGGCACCCAGAGAGCTAGCACAGCAAAACTAAATCCAACTGATTTAAAATAACATCATGTGATATATGAATTAGCCAACAATTGAAACCACAACCAAACATCACTACACAATCTACTCACCATCTAATGAAAGGCATTTAAAACTTGTGTGTCAGCAAGAACAAAAACAATTGCTCCAAAAAAGTCAACATATAATTTTTTTATATTCATAGTTAGTAATTGGCCACTTGTGTGCTTACAATAAGTGATCCAATTATAGAATGTACACAATATCTTATTTGATATTCAAATTTCAATATAATATGAATAAATAATTCGGGGGAAACGGGAGCTTCTTTGCTTCTCCAAAATCTCTTCCCATTCATCATGTAAAGATATACAATAGTTAACAAAAATAAGCCCACACGGGTCAAACTTACTTGAGCTTACATAAAGACCAGATATATCTATAGAAATACCAATATACTGAACAACGTTTTACCTATATCTGTGGCTCTTTGGTTTTCTTTCCATCTAAGGTTTCCCAGACTTTGGGGCATTTTCAGTGTAGTTTGGGGTTACAAAATACACTCAAAATACACTCAAAAAGGTAAACAATACGTTTACCGATATCTATTTGGGTTTTCTTTCCATTTAAGGTTTCAACAGTGATTTGGGTGCATTTGGGTGTATGTTGGGTTTACCGCCAACATTTTCTGGGCTAAAAGGTGTTACCCCTCCTGATAGAAAGTAAATCTATTTTTAGTATCTATACGAAAAAGAACATTTTTGTTGTCCAACCATCTAATAATTTCACATAGGCTAGACTATGAGGTCAAAGTCAACACAAGAACCTTATAGGGGGGCAAATGTTCAAAAGTACGCCAATCAAGTTAAACCTATTATGAATGGTATTGTATTATCACAAGTATTTAAACATGTATAATTTGCTCTAGCAATGATGAGTTATGGGTCAAAAAGGTCAATAGTGCCCCAATCATGTCAACAAACCTTTCTGACCTCGGGGTTTTAGGGTGTAAACTATTTTAACCCCATAATTAAAAAACCAATCATTGTAGCTATGCAAAGTATGTTTTTTTAAATCCAGTGATAGATGAACAATTTGGTATAGGCTTGTTTGGTAACTGGGAAGAGATATCTCATTATTTTGAATTGCTACACAGGCATGGACCTTTAACTCATGTATAAAGCATGACCTTTAACCTCAGTATCAAAGGCATGACCTTTAACCTTGTGTATCAGTTCCGTTGTAAAATTGCCAAAGGTGGACAATTAGATAGATGAAGAAATATGGGTCCATTTTTTTGGTAGAAGTAGCGGTAACACATTTTTTTCACTTGGATTCTGGGGTAGGTTCATGTCGCCATAGTTTCTAATTTTCCTAAAAAATGTGTTTCAATACAAAGTATTTAAACCTTCAACAAAATTTTCTTTTACTTACATGACATGCAGAGTTAAAGGGGCAGTTCATGATCCACAAACCACCTCGTCACCAGACTTACATAAAAAAAAGTTGAGATTTTCTATTATCTGAAACCGTTAGCCTTAGTAATCCATGAGTACCTTATCCTGATATGCAAAATTCGGTCAATCGTATGAAATTTGCAATTTTGAATTTTCTGTCTGTAACGGAATTAAATTACAACAACTTGGCTAGGGGACCATGGAAACAAGCAAGGCTCATAAACAAAATAACATCACGGTTCGCGGAACCGCTAATCCCCCTGGCGGTGAGCGGTTTACAATTTTTAAAGAATCAGCTGCCAAATACCCCCCTTAAACCAAAAAATCCCCTTTAAAAACCCCAACAACCCCCCTTAAAACTGGGCACCCCCCTTAAACTCGTTGCCAAACCCACATTAAACCACAACAAGCCCCTTAAGCCCAGACAACCCCCCCTGTAAACACGGACAACCCCCTTAAACCCGGACAACCCACCTTAAACCCAACATCAACTTAAGTCCAGCCAACCCCCATTAAACCCGGACAACCCCCTTTAAACCCAGACAACCCACCTCAACCAACCAACAATCCCCTTAAACCAACAAACCCCCTTAAGCTGGACAACCCGCCTTAAATCCGGACAACCCCCTTAAACCTGGAACAAACCCCCTTAAAAATCGGCAACACACCTTAAACCACAACAAGCCCCTGAAGGCCCAGACAACCCCCCTTTAAACCCGGAACAAACCCCTTTTAAACCAGGACAAACCACCTTAAACCCCAACAATAACCCCTTAAGTCCAGACAACCCCTTAAACCCGGACAACACCCTTTAAACCCAGACAACCACCTTAACCCCAACAATCCCCTTTAAAACCAACAACCCCTCTTAAAGCTGGACAAACCCCCCTTAAACCCGGACACACCCCTTAAACCTGGACAAACCCCTTAAACTCGTGCAACCCACCTTAAACCACAAACAAAGCCCCCTTAAGCCCAGGCAACCCCCCCTTCTTTAAAAACCCGGACAAACCCCTTAACCCGGAACAACCCACCTTAAACCCCAACAATCCCCCTAAGTCCAGAACAACCCCCTTAAACCCGGACAACCCTTTTTTAAACCAGACAACCCACCTAAACCCCCAACAATCCCCCTTCTTAAAACCCAAAACCCCCTTAAAGCGGGAACAACCCCCCTAAACCCGGAACAACCCCCCTTTCAAACCCGGACAACCAACATTTTAACCCGACACCACCTTAAAACCTAATCAGCGCGAGAGGAGAGTGAGTACGGATTCCCAACCCTCCATCAAGTTTCATCAAAATCGGATTTATGGATCTTCAGATAGTTTGTGCAAAGTTTTTGGGGAAAAATACCCCAAATTTAGCCCATGAATATGCAAATTAGCATTTAATAGCATATCATGCGCCACAATCCTATCAGTACGCGAGAGTACAGTGATTCCCAACCCCTCCACAGTTTTCATCAAAATCGCACTAGGGATCTTCAGATAGTGTTCACAAGCTTTTTGGGTAAAATCCCCAAAATTAACTCATTAATATGCAAATTAGCGTAACCCTAATTGGCATATGCCACGCCCATAATCTAAGCGATGATGGGCATGGCAGTCCGATCCCACCGACCACAAGTTACAATCCAATAACCTTTAGGGTCTCATTTATCGCGTTCACAAGATTGTGTTGGACGACGACGCCGACGCCTTGACTGATAGCATAATACCCCTTCTGCTTTCAAGCCAGGGGGAGGGATAAATAAAACTGCAAGATCATAATCAATTCCAATTTTATGAAGAAGCTTTTCTCAAAGATATTCAGTGAACAATGAATATAAAACAGTGATTGATGTTGCCTGTCATGCTTTTGTTGGTTGCCTGGCATGATGTAATAGTGCACATGGTTCGTTACTTGAAAGAAATATCTGATAGAGTTTGAGGAACTAACACGAGATGTTGTACTGAAATACTGAGAACATTAAAGTTGTTCAATATCCTCACCTTATGTGAAGCCCAATGCTTGTACTATTATTACTGCACTCCCTACTCAAAGCCCCATACTTAGACTCCTCACACCCCCGCTGCTGAATCCATGTTGATGATCCACAGGGTATTGCCTCGCTTGTCCGTCATCCTCCAAATCCGACCCCGAGCCTTTGCGGGCTCGTTGACAAAACAAATCTGTAAATGCATGCCGCTTGTAGCCTCCGTGAGAGCGTATCTTTCCCTTGCCGTTAAATGTCGCTTCGCTTCGTCTCTGGACCCATGGCGAGTTGTATTAGGATGCTTGCCTTGAGTTCTTCTGAGTCTGTTTAGGAACAATATGGGGAAACATTTGTAGAATGATTAAACATGTTGCTACTATGTTGTGAAAGATGCTGTTTAAGGTTACACACGCACATACATTCACACACGCACACATACGTACACATCCTACACACACATCCTACTAGCTAATTCAGAAAAATACAGAACAATTTCAGGGGTGTACCCAGGCCTGCAGAACGTTGGGGAGCGGGGGACTTCTGGAAAGTAAAAAATAGGCTGGTTTTATATATTTTTTTGCAACCCCCCGGGTGCTCGCACTTCCTCAGTACCCTGGCTGGGTAGGTACACTTGTTAATTTTGTCAAATTAAAGGTGCATTTTGTGATCCTAAAAATCTTGTTTTGTTTATAAGTCACACGATGTTTCTAAAAAATCCGTATGTGTATGACATCAAGTCTATTTTGAGTCGGCATGAACTAAATTGTCTTAAAATATGCATTTTTTTTAAAGTTATAAAGTTATAACATAAAGTTTATTTATCCTTAAATTACATAACAATACAGGCTAGTGTGATGAAAAGAAGAAACTCCAAATGAAAGCTTTTTACATTTCTTGCAAATTTAAAATATGGTAGGTCACCAGCGGTTGTTCTTGCCAGTGCTATCTTTTACTGCAATTAAGGTCAACATCACCGTCCTACAGTCAGGACTGGATTAACATGCAAGTAACTGTTTCAGAGATATCTTGTCTGTGAGTGCAAAAAGGTCATAAGTGCAATAGCTGCCATGTGAAATATCTGTGTGCAGCCATGTATTAGGATAACTCTAAATTTATCTTTACTTGAGTCAGTGACTCTTGAAATGGTGTTGCCTGAAGAACCATTTCAAGAACCACTGACCAAAGACTTGGCATAATAGTATATGTTTATTGAAACTTTCTGACAAATGGCAGCTATTGCACTTAAGACCTTGCACACACACACACCGATTTGAAATATCTTCAGGAAAGTGTAGTTTACGTTGTTGCACAAATTCTTCTTCATTAGCCCTTATTATTATTTATTGAAATATAAAATATTAATGTTCCCATTTGGAAAGAGTTAGAATGTTAACGAAGCATTTTGCTCTAGTACCAATGTTTTTCTCTCAAAAAATTAAAGTCTAATCTGACTTGTGAAATTAACATGCAAATTGCCTAATTACAAACATTTTCTCTAGCAAAATGTTGACAAAGATCACTTTCCACATGTTAATACCAATGAATTCTCAATCAGTAAATGAGACACCGGTGCCTGATTTACAAACATATGTCCTATATTCTGTAATATCTCAAACATCCCATTAAGCCCCGAAGGAGGGATGAATTTTGAAACTTCCACTCAGCCAGATACACAGACAGACACAGTCTTAATGTTTCTGTTTACAACCTATGATATCCCACCAATCTATACTTCCTTAATAATGTAATTTACACCTAATAAGTCTTTCAGTGTAAGTCAGCAAGTCTTGTTAACGGTTCATTTGCTACCTCATTCAATATGGAGTAGCAACTGTAATGGTAAACGTGAATATTTCAGCTGGATTTACAGCCCAAAAAAACAACAACAAATGACGCCTACATTTACTGCCTCTCCACTGGGCAAATGTAGGTCAAAATTTCACACAAATCTCTATCAGATTGTGCTCCATTCCATTCTAACTTGTAAATATTTTTCAGAAAATGTTCACAAAAAATGTACTGGTTCCTACAAGCAACTTGCCACTACTTTCATTTGGCTACTGATATTGGGGATAATGTTTTATATCAACACATACCTAAATTAACCTAAATATCAAGGTTGGGGCAAAAGGCCCCATTTGCAATAGCTGCCAGGTGTTAGATTTGGCAGGTTTAACATTTAATAAGAACACAACCGACAAATGGCAGCTATTGCAGATGGGACCTTCTTGCAGTAAACCCTCGATATGGTTATCTTACATCTTGTTCATACTTAAATTACCCATCATGGTTTGTATTATGTGTATTATAGTTGTTATCGCATTTCCTTGGACACTTCGCATGCATGTAAGTAAAATGTATTCAAATGAATTTCTGCAACAAATGGGCAAGATAGGAAAATATACAGATACTGAAAAATATCAAAGAAATTGCGATAGCAACCTTAGCATGTGATGGGTCTGCATTTGATATATGAAATTGTTGATGAGTCTGATATCTGCTGTTGCTGACAAGACTTGTGACTTGAGACTGTAGAATAATTACAACAGTTCATTTTAGCTCTTTGCTAATGCTATTTTCTAAAATTGTCATACTACCAAAGTACCAACCTCAAATCTTACCTGTTTAAATTTAATTTTGAGTAAATATAATTGCCTGGTTCTACAATAAGAATGCACATTCCACTGTTATTTAGAGGGAAACTCCTTAGTTTTATAATTGTAAGGCTGAGCATTCCACCTGTTTATTGGAGTGAGTAGCTGATTGGTTAATAATAAGGTTGATCATTCCACCTCTTTTATTTAGTGTAACTCACTCCTTGTTCTATAATAAGGCCTAAAAAAAATTGTTTGATTGGCGTAACCCGACCGACCCTATTTTTACCGCCGACCCTAGATATTTTTATTTTTTTGTGTGCAAAAAAAAAAAGGTTTTCCATCATGTTTTACTGATATATGGTCATGAAAACGCTGAAATGCAAAAACAGGAATTTAATGACGTCATACTTCGGTACTCTAAAGGATTGCAGGACATTCAAAATTACAAATAAAAGGATGTGTTACAGAAAAGTGAAGATGTGCCATTTGTTTTAGTATGTGTGTCATATATTTTGTGTTCTGGTATGTGAAACATAAAAAAAAAAAAAAAATCCGACCTACCTACCCTAATTTTTCTATGTTACGCTAATCAAACATTTTTTTTTTTAGGCCTAAGGCTAAGTATTCCACCTGTTTATTTGGAGTAAGTAACTTCTGGTTCTATAAAAAGGATGAGCATTTCAACTGTTTATTTCATGTGCATATGTGATCCAATTAATTAAGCAATATGAGGACACTCTTGTCTATATCTCATTTTTAATTTGTAGTTTTATTTTTAAAAGAGGACGAAAATTAAACTTTCAATTGTTTCATTCTCTATCAAACTCTGACATGGGATTTAGCAACTTATTATTGACAATGAGGGAGGTTAAAAGAAGAACATAAAAATATACAGGAATTTTACAGTTAAATCAAACCAAAACCTTAAAATCAACTTTTAACCATATATCAATCATGAATGCAATATTATGTGTATTTTTGAAGGTGATATACAATCTGATCGTTGCAACACTTGTCCTTTCTTTTTGTAACCCAAAGTACAGATACGCTTTTTCGCGAAGGGCAAACTGCCAAATCTCTGTATATTAAAATTGATCACAGAGAAAGTGTAAATTGCATTTGATTTCATGTGAATGGCCTCATTAATTATACGACCATTTCTCTTCCTGTTTACTCTACCTCTGTGCAGTGATGTCATAACCTTGATGCAATTTCCAAGCATGCATCAAGATAATACCCTTCTTTGAGCACGTGTAAGAAATGTTGTTGTTTATTGGTAGTGCGCATTTTTCTGGTACGACCACCGAATCTTGTGCTGACATCAATGCACAGAGGTAGGAAGACGGAGTATATTCAGTGAGTAGCCAATGAGGGCAAGGGGGAACAGTGACCATTGTTTTCCCCCTTAGACCCATAAGACTGCCTATGTCACTGAGAATATTATCCAATATTTCCTGCTGTGAAATTAAGTTGTTTCCAATAAAAGGGAAGTCATAGTTACCTGCCACCCAGAGGGTGTTTTGAACCAATCCCATAATGCATTGCAATATGCCTATACTGTACTGTACTAAATACATGTCAGTACTTAGGGGTAAAAAGTGTTCAAAAAGTTTAAGAACTCTTTGTGGGCTAAAAAGAGCACAAAAGTCAGGGTTTTTTATGTGTTAGGAATAGGATTTTTGTGCAATCACATGACCCATTTGATGCGAATTTCCCCAAACTGGTGCATTGTGGATTAACTCAATACACCCTCTGCCATGCCTGCCACCTTTGTCTTACATGGATAGGAATTTATGTACTTGTGGATATTTTGTAGCAATGCTCAAGTAACCTTTGATTTTACTATGTAGCATTTCCTAACTACATTAAAAAAAGGTTGTAATTTGAAGTATGGCTGTGCCGACATGCACAACCATGTTGCATCTGGTAGAAGTCATGCCCGATCGCTAATAGCCTCATCCCCAGAACCCCCAAATTTTACCGGAAGTGATCAAAATTTTGGTATCAGCAGAAAGCTACTATTTTTCTCATTTAACCTGTAAAATCTTAGGGCTAGAAGATGTTTGGTTTGGAAATTATGAGCAAAAATGTACTCTATTTTGGTTGACCAATATTAATTTTACACAGTACTCTATAGCTCTCACGTCAAAACGGACTGAAATATTGGCGCGAAACTTTACAGATGGGGTTTTGGCCATGCTATCAAGATAAAAAAATTATATACTTAAATTGGGCCATCCCCCTTTAAATTGAAGGTTATGACTACTGTTACAACAAAATCTGTGGGTACATGAACTCCCTTCAATGGGTGACACTCCAAAATGGCAACATACCCATAGTGTTACAAAGGCCAGCTTGGGAGCTCTGAGTATGACTTCCCCTTTTAAATTCCTTGCATGTTTCACAGTACCACATTACACATACCTGTCTTGTTCAAATTGTAGTATAAAAGCCTTGGTATAAGGTTTTGTATCATCCCCTTAACTTACACCCTAAAAGATTTTTGTATCATTTGAATAGTAAATATAGCATGCAAGTGTAATCTGATATGCAGATTCAATCATCTCTGCAATAAATTCACAATCGTGTATTTTTTGTACGTAAATGAACAGAAATTACAGAACAGTGGCATACGGGATGCTGTGAAACAACCATTTGATCGTAACACCCAAATGCAAGATCAAAATCCTACTGAAATCTAGTGAATCACAAGCAAAACAGGGGTGCTAAAATCACAAAATGCACCTTTAAACTTAATCTTGGACTAAAATACTCAGAGGATACAAAGCTTCCTATTCACTTTGTTAAGTATTCCATTCAAGTGTACCTTGGATTGTGTATCTTAACTTTAGGCTACTCTACATATTTATATCGCATGTCAGTTGTTGTATATTATACAAATATTGACTGCCTATGAGTGCAATAGTCAAAAATATATCACAAGGACAAATTTTGGGTTTTCTATTTCACAAGCCGCAGGCGAGTGAAATGGTACATCCAAAATTTGTCCAAGTGATATATTTTTACTATTACACGAATATAAGCACATATATTTTTACCACAGTGCAATAGTACAGTACAATGGTAAGAACTGTTGCATGGCTAAAATCATGCGAGAGTTATATAATAAGTATTATATTCCTTGTGCTGTTTTACTAATTTATTTCTCTATGTTAGACAGGAAATTTAGAAATCAAAAACAATAATTACTGTACTTATTACTATTCCAAAATGGAAAATTTCTAAAAGGTTTCTGAATTTAGCAACCTGTATACCTAATTTTGTCATCGAACTAGTTCTACAACAATTCATGATATAACTAAAGAAATGGATTATTTATTTCTATTATATGATTTTTATATTTTTGATGCAGTTTTAGCAATAAATTTGAAAAAAAAATAATTTTTCCTCAAAAAAAATGTAGTCTTCCTTTTGTAAAAATCTGACCAAGGCACACACAAATGGTGTATTTGTGTATCTCAGGTAAAACATAGATTAAATGCACTTGAATAAAACATCATATTCTAGATGTCGTATATCACACCCAGATATCAATGCATTGAATTTTCAGAACATATTTACATAATGGCAGTTATCAAATTATATCCAGGAAATTGAGAATATTGGAATGTATTGATAATCTTTCCATGTACTTTTCACTCTAATTTAATACCTCCTACAGTTCTGTGTTATACCTGTAGGAGTATTAATAAGTGTTTGAAAGATAACACCTCTCTCAAATCTTTCATGCACTTTTAATGTTAAAGTACATGCAATGAATACAAAGCCTAGGAAACAGTACAGTGCAGTGAACTTGTACTTTCAGGAATTACACAATCCATATGACCTTTGAACCCTACCTGTTTTAAACTCTGCTGCTCTTCTTCTTTCTCCATTTTGGCTAAGTGTTTTTCTAAGGACTCCCAATCCAAGACGGGCATAGTGGGTTCAAGCCCCGCAATTTCAGCGGTGGCATTAGTTTTCTTAGTAACATTACTATTAGCACACCCCCTCTCAGCGTAATGAGTTCCTCAGTGGGTGAGTCTCTGTGATTGGGCTGCCATTTCGGCACCTAGTTTCTTATGTGGGATTCACCACTGCCCACATTACCCATGACTCAAATGTTCATTTCATGTGATATTAAGTAGCCTGTGATGAATCTTCCTCATTATTCTAGCAATTACCACTCTCACAACTCATAATCTGTTAATTGTGCTCGTTGTCACTGTTTTGTTGTTGGAGAGTTCCGTCATTCGGACTCTGCCGAGTCCATAGAAACACTGGTTTGCATTGGGATCACTGTAATTTTCATTGCGTCTGAATTGAACACAGTCTCTTTCTGCTCGTCTTCTGCATAGCAACCCAAACACCCTGTTTTACGCCTCTCGTTATAGAGTTTGTGTTTTTCTCATTAATTTCTTGATCCTCCTGCGACACCACTAGGTGTTTGTCGTCAGGTTTGGGTGCCACGTCCCAATCTGGCGTAGTGGCACTAACTGAGTCCGATATCAACTCAGAGTCAAGCTCACTTTCCTTGTCCTCACAATCCACGATACTCCCATCATGCCGTCCGACATGGCTGCAAATCTTCGTCTAGACTGAGCCGATTCACACGTTCTTGTCGGTGGTTACCTCTGTCGCATAAGGTACATCCTCAAAAGCCTCCTTATCATCCAAATTCAACATCCAATTCAACACTGCTACCGAGATCTTGGAATATTGGCATGTACTTTTTGTGCTTTTTATAGAGGAATGTCATATTGTCGTTTTTGTTATCTGTTAAAAGCGAAAATGAATAGAAACTTCTATTAAATGACTTGCAACTTAAAATTGTCCCTCGCTCTCCTCCGAGTCATCAATCTAGCGTCTCAGAACGCACGGTCATAAATTTGTAGACGCACATGCCTATTTTATTAGTCAGTAGTTCTAAGATCCCTCACATTTCTTCTTTTAATTAGTAATGACACATTACCAGAGCATAATCTATAAAATGAACACATGACTATCCCAAAAATATCAGCGCTTCAAAATCGCAAGCAAATAGACAAATAACTGTTTCGATTAGGCAATTTTTTTGTTCAGCTGCTAAACCCAAAAAAAACACAGCTTTGAGGAAACACCTAGAAATAGCAATTGACGCAACATCATCTTTGGGTTTTAAAACCAGAAAACGATGGCCATCTGACCCAACTGTTGATATTCTTAACAATCTGATTAAATGTGAACCAATCTGACCCAATTGTGATCCAAGTGGGGGCATGGAAGTTTGCAATCAAGCATATTTCTTTTTTTTCACTCACCTTTGATGGAAGCACTTTTCCCCCCCCATTTTATCAATTTCATTCAAGTATCCATATTATATAGAGAAGGGTGGATAACTTTTTCACATCATCAGGTGGGACAATTTTATTTATGTCTCACCAGTGCGCATTTGGAGATCTTTTTTCAATCACAAAAAAAATCTTAAACACATCTAAGGGAATAAAACTTACCATTTGTAAAATCCCATGCTTGTTAAAACAAATACAACATTCTTACTTACTCTGAATATTTTTTTTAAAAACTCTACAGTAGATTAACATAGCACTACTCGCTAGTTACCTCATGATAAAATAGAACAAACCACTGAAATTCTATCACTCACCTAAAAACATGCAAGATATAACTAAAGAAAGCCACCTAAACAGCCCAGCTCTGCACGCTTATTTCCACACCAATCTTTTGACGACATGTTTCTATTACCCGTGGTTCACACCTTAAATAAGAGCCAAAAATGCCTGAGGATTTCTTGCTATCACCGAGCATCAGGTATATGATACATGGAGCACCTGCACCCCATGGTAGTCTGGATTCACAGCTGTCATTTCTGTGATACCAGTTAAATCATGTGCTGCCTTGTGTCATTTTAATACCTGGCATAATTATACGATACCTTCCACATCTATGTTATATCATGGGCTTTATTCTGTTAATGGAATAAGTTGCAATACAAGGTCTGATGGGCAGCGTAAATGTAATTATGCCATAAGAAATATGTTGAATTCATAATCAAATTGTGTGTAAATGTAAAAAAAATAAAAAAAATAAATATATTGCAATTTGAAATTAAAGGCACTATCAGTTGATTTGCTATACGGAAATCCAAAAACAAAAAATCAAAATCAGATTTTTGATGTCTGTAACAAGAATAGATTAATAACATACCCTAGAAGTTATAAGCCCAAAAAGCAACATTAATAACAACAAAATCTGGTACTTTATCTTGCTGTCCTGTCCGTAATTCAATGAAAATCCATATCTTTGAACAGTGTTCTCTTACTTTTCTCTCAATGTTTCAGTTGCAAAAAACAAACTTACGATAATTCTACAGACTTACCTTCACTTTAAGCTATTCCTGCCAATTTCCAACTATTTTGCCTCTCTCGGGTGAATCACTGGAGTGGTTTACCTATTAGCCCAGCAGAGGGAAAGATAATAGTGATCAGTGTTTCTTTCTTTTAAAAAAAAAAGGATTTTATGATCATATTTGAAATCAGTATGGAAAATACATTTAATTAGTCCAAACAAGCATAGTCTTTGCGTCAGTAGGCTTTGAGAAATGACTGCAGGACATTTGGGAAGCATCTCAAAAACACTGACGTATCTATGCTATTACCTATACAAAATTACTGGATTGACAAGGGTGATATCATTCATTGGGAATACAGTTGATTAAAAGGCAGCACAAGAATTTACTCCCGACGGATTCTAGGCTCGACATATGCAGGGGGCAATAACCAGATATACAGACCCCCAATAGGATACAGCTTTCAAATTGACCTCTTTTTCTTGATTTTCTTTGTGCTATTCTCTTTTGATGCTTTGAGGTGTTAACCTACATGGTAGACAGTTTGAATAAGAAATAAAAGTGGGATCAATAAATTTTAAAAACTTGCCAAGTTTTGAGTCTTACACATTTCAATTACTGAAGAGCTGAAATCAATGAAAGCCTTCTTGTCCTTATTTTAACTTATGTGATTCTAACATGTTACCCTACATTGCAAACACTTGGGGTGAAAAAAGTTAGCCAAAGTTTACAAAAATTTGAGTGTGGAAATTCAGAGTAATTTAAAGCTCAATACGTTAGGGCTAGGATCGATAGAAACTCCCTTTCCCTTCTTTTTTCTTTCTTATAATTATTGTTTTCTACATGATAAAAGTTGGTTGTACAATTTCTTGAGAGTTTGGATCAATAAATTTTTCACTTATAAAAATTTTAGTTTAATTTTAAATTCAGGACTACAAGATTCAGATCAATAAAAAATGCCCGTTTCTCATAAAGTGCTCAAAAAAAACTTTAAAATGTATGTAACCATTTCACTGACAACTTCTTATCAATAAAAGGCTAACCTGTAAATAACAATGTCATATAATTTACTTAAAATATAAGTTATGTATCACCAACTCTGCCACCTTTCACAGAGTATATCTGATTGGATCATGTGGTCACTAGCACTTTTGCTTTCGAGCTTTACATAAGCATGTTAATTCTTCTAACCTCACCTCTCTTCTCCCTCTACGCCCCCAATTAATAACCAATCAGCTTCAGACTTGCTCCTGAAGATTTAGTTCAAGATTCACACTGTTTAAAGAGACATGAGGAGATTCCAGCAGAAGAAGCGCGCCCCCAATTTTTCTTGAACCTAGATTTTTACATATTGGAATTGCATACCCATGTATTAAATCACACCTGAAGTGAATAGCCGAAATATGCCATCTTTATGTAAAAATGTGATTAGTGTTTCTGTCGTGCACGACAGAAGTCAAAGCACGATTTTCTATGGGGCCGATTGCGATAGCAGGCAAGTTCAAAACAAGTTGCGGTTTTCTTTTGCACCCTGTTTGTCCATAAACCTTCAAAACTGTTCTCGGTAGGTGGTTCTACAACCGATCCAGTGAAGAAATTGAGAGAGAAATTCATTCCTAAAAAAATCTCCTCCTGTCACTTGAAATGATTAGGTTTAGGACCTCATGTCGCTTTTCCAGTAATGTGTTTAAATTGCATGAACTTGAAATTACAAACAATGAATTGATATCAAGGGTTACTATGTTAAAAAAAAAATGACAGACACTGCTTTAATTAAATTAGGCAGTAAGTATAATTCCGTTTAGCCAGACTTTAAAGATCATTTTTGAAACTGTGATTTACATGTTAAATTTCTTAATGTATTTTTTCCATCCTTGCTATTCAAAAATCAGGACACTGTATGACTTTTGCTGTGTAGAGCACAACCACCAGATGGCATATTTATATTCAGTGCTATATTAAGACTTTATTCATAACATCTATTATTATACCACAAACACCAATATATTTCTTTGCCAAGAAGTCCTACCACCGGGTGAGCAATTATCATTTAAATTCATTAATTTGACCGATCTGGACATTGCCTGTTTGAGCCTTTGCCGCCGGTTTTACGTTGGCAACTTACACCATGGATTCAACCTGATAATTATTTCCTGTATCCTCTAAATAAATCCATGACATACCCGAGGGTTTATTGAGTCAATCCATATGCACCTGTTTTTTGGGAATTCACTTCCACAAGGTCATTGATCCCACCTAAAATCCCCTATTCCTTATACTACAGATAAAAACCTTGACTTTTTACACTGATTTTAGCCCACAAGTGCTAGTACTTAGGGAATTTTTTGCATGATCATGAATGGTCCTTGGTTTTTTCACTTATTGAACACTTTTTATCCCTGAGTACTGACATGTGCTTAATACAGTACAGTATAAGTATAGGCAAATATTGGCAATGCATTGTGGGATTGATTCAAAACACCCTCGATTCACTGACGGCCACTGATTATTTGATGGCTTGTGCCATATAGGGACGCTGGCAATTCTAAACAACCTTGAATGATTTAATGTATGATAAGTCCACCGTGGCACAGTGTCAAGAAACGAATCCATAAGAGCATGTTTTCATAGTTATTTGGCGTGAAATAGAAAATACATTTTTTTAATATAAATTTTTGTTTGGCCACTCTGTGCATATGTTTTACCCTATTTAAATACTATCAAATCAACAAGACAATCTGGCAGAAACTTGGAGTTTACCCTGCAAGAAATATTTTAAGATATGAAACTTTTTGAGGTGAATGTTAACTTTTGAAAGTGACATTTGACAGAAAAACATTATTTTGTTGAAAAAAGTATAATGAAAACAGGAAGTTTTTTACATATAGATCTAGCCAAAAATCAAATCCTTCACAAAAAGATGTCAGGAAAATTTTTTGCTAAATGTTACAGTTTATGGCATAATGTGTCCATTAAATATAATTTTTGCAACAGGAAAGGAATCTTAGGCTGACAATTTAATTTCTTTGACCAAATTTATTTTGGTAGGTGTCACAAATTTTCAAATTGAAAGAGTTAAATGAACCCAATTTGATACTGTGAAATTGTACTTTTTTTTGTAAAATCGGGAAATTTGGACCCTCTATTGGAAACATCATAATACAACACTCTAAGTTAAAAGTTAAAGGCCGACTCACAATTTTGAATATATGTTTTTTTTGTGTTTTCAAAGTTTGAGATGAATCTGATTTATTTTTTTTTGGATTGCAGTGTACATGTCATGTGGATACATACCGTGGGATATTACTGGTTAAACACAATTCCGGATCTGAATTTTATAACAAGTTTGTGATTTTCTATATAAGGCCTTTGATTTGATCTTAGTTATTTCACACAGGCTTGAATAGTATAATGGACAAACATTATGTTTATGCAAAAAACACCATTGTTTTTAAAAGTGAGGGTGCCCTCCTCAGGAATCTTTTGGGTCAGCCTTTAAGACCAGCCAGACACTTTTGATTGTTTGACTGTTTCATTTGAAATTGTGGTGTAAAAATAGAAAAGTATAGTTTAAAAATGGTATTATTGTTTAGAAAAAGAAAATTTTAGACAAAAATGCATTTTCATATTTTTTTAAGCAGTACTCGCTCTCTCCTATGATGACTTGACAATATAATTTGTGTGTGTATTAGACATATCACCTGGGTTAAATTTCCTCGTAGAATGGAGACTGCCAATAAAACAAAATCATACCTTTTTTCTGAATTTGTGGCTTGGGCAGCTAAAATACTCTTATGCAATAAAATTTGTGGACACTGATGAATTCAAATCGCTAATTTCTGATGGTCAAATTCCTAATTTCCTGTAATTGATTGTAAAAGCACAAAATAAAATCCTGTGAAATAGCTCAAAATTCAATAATTACTGATCAGACACTTTTATTAATAAAAATTTGATCAGCATGAGATGGCGGGCCAGCTCAACTCACTCTTTAGCATATGTGTTTCCCTGGTATCATCATTATCGTACACTATACAGTCTGGCTATACCCTGTCTTTATATTGTGAGATATCTTGTCACACCTGTGGTCCTTGTGTCTTATCGCTGATGATGATACCTGGCCTAGGTAATCAATGCAGGTGTATATAAACAATACTGTGTCATATGAGGAGAAAGCAAAGGACTGTAAAGTATACAGGAAGCTTTATTCCTCATTTGGCATAGCCATAAGTCACTGTTACCAGTCGTACCCAACCCTTTTAAAGGGCGTGTTCCGATTGTCCCATTGTATTTGGGACCCCCTTGATTTTACCGGAAGTATTTTGATATTAGATGCAAGGCTGTATTTTATCTCATTGCAGTCCTGAGTTGAGCCCTCAAATCCATTTCATAACTAAGATATAAACAAAAAACTACCATTTAAGGTTATAAAACCTAAATATTAGCGCAGCATGAAATAGGGCTTTGTAATATGCATTATTGCTTCTACCATAAAAACCGCAAGTTTGTTCCCACGGTACTTGAATGGGTCGTATGTGCAAGTGGCAGGCTGGCAGGGCTATCAATAAAGTAGAGAACACCATAGACAAAAAAAATTGGAACAAGCACCTGTAACCATGGTGAGATTTCTTAGGGTTATATCATATGAGCCTCTGACCTAAGACTAGGCTTGGTAACACTCTTTTGAAGGCATTTTTATGCCGATTCCAATTGGTCCTGAAACGGACTAATTTTGACATTTGCGGGAGGGAATGATCTCTGAGCGAGTGTATAGTTACGTCAGGTCTAAAATCGAAAAGTTTTCCAACTTTTTTGCCAAAAAAATTGGCATTCCCCTTCGCTTCCATTCACAAAATGTTGTATACCCCTATTTCATGGAATTTCTCCATTAAGTTCATGTTACATGTTCGTTCGTGAGTGCAAGTCCAAAATCACAGTGGAAGATCCGTCTGTAACCAGATGATATTTCATCATCCAGGCTGATCAGGCCTGAAATTCCTCTGGGGACCCGCAGACCTCACAGTCATCCACGATGTGGCCAACGGCCTGTGGCTCTCCACAATCGCAGTTTGGGGAAAAGTTTGGGTGGTTACCGCTCTCTTGTTGAAAATATTTGGGTTCCCCCTTCTGCGTACAATTTTTTTTTGTATTTCCCACCTCAACTCCTCCAATCTCCTGGCATAAATAATAACCCCCCTACTCGAGTTCACATCACAGTGCAGATAGAAGGCCATAAGACATATCAAAATGTAATTTTGTTGATTCCACAAACTGAAGCATCTTGAAGCAAATACTTAGAAATCGTACTCAAAATGATGCAAAAATTAAATTCTCTAAAACAACTATTTTGCATATAATTATGCTCTACCAATTTGCATCTAATTAAGCCATTTGAAAAACACACTCTTCCTTTTAAAAACACCTATTTCCATAAAAAGTGCATCTTTTCCCCGTGTGGTGAAAGGGAATTGAAAATAAAATAACTTATTCTATGAGCATGAACATGACCAGTAATTTACAGTGTTAACTTTGAAGAGGGAAATTAGATCTTCTCCAATAGTTGACATGTTGTCTATCTTGCAGGGTTTTTAATATGAGGCAGAGATTCTTCTCATTCAAGGGGAAATGTGAAGTGACGGCATGTTTACTCTCCCTGACGAGTATGAAATCATTTGATTTTTGTTATGACAAATTGTAAATGATTAGAGTGTAGTTGCAGAAAAGAACAACAAACTTTGTCACCTTGATTGCTAGAAGATGTTTGCATATCGCCAAGGAAACTACAAGACATTGGGAAGAGGAATCCATTTTCTTTTTTTAATCATTAACCACAAACTGGAGTTTTCTTGGCATATGTAAAAGATGACATTCTATCCACAACAAGCTTACAGTGCCATTTCCTGTTCTCAGTTCATTGGCCTGTGTAAATGGCGAGGTACTAAGAAATTGAATCATTTATTTCTGGATAAAATTTTTAGTGCTTTGAACAGTAGAGGCCAGTTATAAAATCCATATATATGTGAAAGGGTTATTGAACTGTGTTGGGGAGCTGAGAATATGTGAATTTGTAGTATTGACTACTCAACTTTGACTCTTTTGGAGATTATATCTAGAAATGTACTATTGAATCATGTTGTTAATCCATCACCTTTTGGATTGTAGGAAGTGGTTTGCTTTTTTCTTATGGGGTGTATGGAATTTATGTGGAATAGCCCATGTATTGAAAGCATGGGTGTCATATGCACTGCATATGACAATCATGCAGCGATCATGACCTGATCATGGTTATTCCATGGCTATTCCACATGTATTCAATATCCCCATATGGGAGGTACATACTCAATTCTTATAGTGCCCTTCATAGGGTTTATCAAATTCACATGGGAATAGCCCATTCGTGAACATCAATTCAAGGGTGTCACATGCACTGCATATGACAATCATGCAGTGATCGTGACCTAATCATGGTTATTCCAAATGTATTCAATACCCCATAACCCATTCTTGAATATCATGGGTGTCACATGCACTGCATATGACAATCATGAGCTGATCATGAGCTGATCACAGTTATTTCATGCCTATTCCCGATGTATTCAATACCCCATATGGGAGGCATTTACTCAATTCCAGTTGTGTCTTTCAAACGGTTGTATGGAATTAATTTCAAATAACCCAATTAGGTGTTATGAAATGCAATTTCCCAATTTTCTCACTTCCTTGAAATGGGCTCCATAAAATCCATGCATTTTTTTACAGAATTTTGCTGTACTTTTTAATAAATTTGAGCAAGACTAAAGTAAATACAACCAATGTGTATGGAAGGCTAATGTTAGTCTTAAGTCAGTGCCTTGAAATGTTAATTTTTTTTTATTAAAAAAATGTAAAATTGCTGACTTGTTTCTAGTACCAGATCACTACACTCCTGTAACTATTAAGTACTCACCAAGATTCCAAAGACACAACTGAACATCCGAGTGATTCCCCCCAGCCTGATTCACGTTCAAATTCCTCTGCTCTTCTGAAGTGTAATTCCCCTCCGTCACGTCAAATGAATCGCCCTTTGATCTTGGTGAGTTCCCGTTATTATCCGTTGCCTCGTCGCCATCACCTTGGTTGTCACGACGATCGTTGAAATCTCTGTCGGAGAGGGTCGTCTCTTGGCGCCAGTTGATCGTCTGTGATTTCTTGTATTTCCTCCAGGCTCTCTGAATACTGAAAGATATCAATCACAAAGAATCTCAATTCTCTTGGCACAGTTCAGTAGCCTTCATTCACCAATGTATTTAGAAAATACACCCCTGGTTTTTGGGTATGATATATGATACCCAGATCACACATGGTCAGTTCATGTTAATGTATGTACAAGTACAACCCACTGAACTGTGTCCTTGGGGAATGAGCGTATTGTAACTCATAGTGATTTGCCTTGATTTAGTGGTGCTGAATTTGACCACTTCGATTCCTGTTTAAATTGCGTGTTATTTCATGGTCTTGCATTTCTGGGGACTTGTTGATCATTGTACTTGTTACATTACATGACCTTTTACTTGCAACTACGTTTCACTGTCATCTCTCTGAGCAAAGTTTGGTAATTACTTAACTTGCATGATGTTTTCAGGGTATCAAACATACAATGCTTGAAATAAGTGGAGTAGGAGGCTCTGTGACTTAAATGCAAGGTTATGAAAATAGAAGTTAACATTTCTGTTAAAAGTAGGCCATGGTTCAATGTCTTTGCATGTATGAAAGAACAGGAATGCTCCCCACATGGAGTTAGCCATTACCCTTGATTAATCACAAATTTGGCACATTTGTAAAGTTTCAGAGATGTCACATTATCCTTGGGGGACTAGCTGTGGATGCAGGGCTCCAACTAGGGGGTGTAGTATGGGTATGTGCTGCCCATAAGATTCTCATATTCAGATTCTTTTTCGGTTCTAGTGACCCCCATTTTAGGACCATTTCAGTACCAGAGACCCTACTTTTCATGTTCAAAGCCATATATTCTACCAAATTTTCTTTGAATCACCTTTTTGAGGGAAAATTGGGCTTATTTTTCAACATTTTTCGGAAACCTAGCTCTGGAGACCCCATTTGTTGGGCCTCAAATCAACTCGGAGCCTCAAATTTTGAAACTCCAGGCAGCACATAAGTTGAGTATTCCCCCCCCCCCCCCCCCGGCTTAGCTAATAGATAGGGTCTCAAGTGCACAATTATCTCTTCTAGTCCTGCTAAAGGTATCAAATAGTAGCCGACGACTGGTCATGAAAAAAAAAAAAGAAAAGGACAATGGCTTCAACATTGCACAAAGGATCCCCCCCAAAGGGTGTTTTTTGTAATTTCCTACAGTATGCAAAGGCTTATTTCCTAGACAATGTTCATTTTAAAGGCATTTTTATATGATATATTGAAAGCAAGTCCCACTACAGGGTACAAGTTTACTGAAATTGGTGCTCTTACAGAATATTTTTCACAGTTTTACTGAAAGTGGTTTGCTTAACTAAAGGGAGTATTTCACCAACAATTTTGTCCTGTTAGGAGTATATTTCACTGAAAAGTCAAATTAGGGGTCACTTGAGAACCCGGAACAAGAATGGGTATACACAATGAAATCCTGAGGAACCACCAGTGAAGTGCTTCCACATTTACCCAAACTCATGAACTCGACAGCAATCTATGGTTTCACAACTCATTTTATCTGATATACAATATCAAATATGATGTCATACTTCAGACTTATATTGCTGCCCTCAAAACAATTTTTTTTAGGTTTTCGGGGGGAGGAGGTTGGTTAAGGTTTGGGAATGAGGAGCGAATTGTATCCTCTTAGCTTAAGCAACCATTATGCTGAATGTTTGGTAACAAGTATGGGCACTCAAAAACTTAGTAGAAAATGTGACGCTCAAAACCAAATGGGACAGATTATGAAATAACGACATTGCCAAGATACAAACTAGTGAGATGAAAGTTTCATTTCAGAAAACTTTAAAAATACCAAGGGGTCCACATGTTTGGCCTGCAAGAGAAGTTTGATTTCCACAGTATACGCTGGGTTAAGACAATGATAGAACACACATAAAACCTATTGATTGAGAAGACACAGGACAGTGGTCAAAACCACAGCGCATTTTTGTTTCAAATTCTCTGTATTATCCAGACAGCTGCTGTCAAGCCAACCTATACCTTGTTCATGTAAGGTGGAACATGACCCCATTCATTTGCCAATATATTCTTACATCGAAATTGTAAGATGGAGAGGCTCCAAATTGTGCCAAAATACATTGATAGCTACGAGAGTATTTTTACCCTATATGATTGCATTATGATCTTGGTCTTCCCTAGTGTTATCTAACTGACTTTGATGAAAAGGTCAGTTTCTCTTATACCTGAACACACTAGAACATAATACGGCCACTTAACTCACATTGAAATTATAAAGTGCTTTTGCTGCAAGTTTTGCAAAGCGGCGGCAAGAAGAAGTCTGCCGTTACACGATTGATGTCATCCTTGGCGCTTAATTTCCCACCAGACTGGCACCTGCGTATATATACTTAATTTACTAAATGGAGACGCACAATGTTCTAGATAGTTCTCAAAATATACACAGCTAATAAGGCCCCGCTATGCCTGACCAAGTCCACAAACACGCATTCCATGTATCACATGAAATTGCTTACTTAAGCTACTCATGATAGTGCTTTGATATCATAACTTTAGTTTCTTCAGTGGCATTTCAGAACAAACAAAAACTTGTTTCGAAAGAAATAGGTTATCTAATTTAATACGCTAATAGGTGTTGAACTTGGGCCCACACAACAAGGTCCATTAGGGTACTAGCTAAAACACAAATCACTACAGGTTGATACGTCAACCGGTCACAGACAACTGCAAGGCAGCATCTTCGCGCAGCTTTACGTAAACTCTGTAGGCGTACAAATGCACCCAATTTGCGTGCTCAAAATTACAGCTACGACTTACAACACTGGCACATGTTTATCAGTGTGTGAAAGCTATACATGTATACAACACACTCCTGACCAGAAAAGCCGGTCTTTACAAAAAACGTGATGTTAAGTTTAATGATTTACACATCAATTTTTCACACGATTTAAACATTTTGTAACTGTTGAAATTTTATGTCCACATTTGCCATATGACTGAATTGGCTGTGAATTTTCTCCTAACAGGTGATTTTGTAATTAAGTGGGTAGGTACCTCTACTTAGAGAATAAGGTATGATAAATGGGCTACCCCTTTACAAAGAATTGAAACCAAGATGGTGCCATTATTTTGAGTGGAAAACGGGCTTGTGTTCCACACAAAATAATGGCATAGCCAGGTGTCAATTCACGTAAAGAGAGTAACCAGTTCCCCAAATTCATAATTAATAATTAATAATAAACTATACTTGGCTTTTATAAAGTGCCATTTCAATCAAGATCAGCAGCGCTGGTGCCTAGTATTTAGTACGCTGCCGCTCAGGAAATAGTCACAAAATCATTGTGCTTCATATGGGCCGGCAGCTGGCCAAGCGCACAATCCGATCAGCACTTCGATTGTAAATATTCCCCACAACACAGCTACCCGGAATATGCTTTGGGTCGACCGAGCAAGTGAGTTAAGTGCCTTGCCCAAGTGCACCACACAGTGGCCGCAGGGGGATTCCGAACCCACAACCTTTGGATCGTGGGCGGCTCAGTCATATCCACTGGACCACATGTGCCATCACAAACCTTTTCTATTTTAAGTGTTTAACGATTTATAATTTAGGTAAGCTTAACCTAATTTTGTGATCCGTATGGCGTAAACGCAACAAGGGACGGACTGCCACCACACATGAGAAAATCGAATAACATAGGAACGCAGTATGATGTGAGCGCATTCAATCCTCCAAAATAATGTCAATCTGCAGCGCGTAATACCCAATGTCCTGGTCTAAATTCGGAATTGAACAATGGGCAGGAACCACATCGAGAATAGATTCTCACAGTTGTTTAAGAATTTGTTATTACTACATTGGTCTATGAAGCCGTTGTTATGAAAAAAAACTGTTGCTATGACATTCATTTACTGAATCTGACTGAAATAAAACTTTAGATAAAGTATTAGTGGCATACCGACTGGGGGCAAGTTGCCCACTGTGGCCTTCGAAAAAGTGGGACAATGTGGACCATAATAATTATGCATTTTCATTCCTCTTTTTCAGGGCAAATTTCGAACCAATTTTTGGGCCAAATTAAAGTAAAATTCAGTAATTTTTTGCACGCTACGTAGGAATTTATCATGTTCGGACTTAATTGGATCAAATTCACCGGGACAACTTATAAGTTTTTCTCCCTCTGGCGGATGACTATTGGAATTGTTCACCCTCTGCATGGACTGCCTCGGTACGCCACGGAGGAATTATGACATTGCTAAGAGTGCTTTACAAAAATAAACAAAACATGGGTTATATGGATTCCTAAAACCATTAACATTACCTTTATGTTGATGAAATTTAGATAGCGCTCAAAATTAAGTACACATTTTATGAGCTCATAAATTTTCATTCTTTAATGATCCTAAGGGCATTCAACTTTTGACGGCACCTAACATTTATCCATTGAAATATAATAAGAATGTGAAATTTTCCAGTCAAGAAAAAAGGATTATTTTGAGCTTTTGATTTCAAGAAGACTGCCAAAATTTGATAAAATGGTCCGAACTAACATATTCACTTACTAATGAAGAGAAGTTATCTTTCCATATCAGTATTTTGTTATTTTTAAACATGCTATCCCAGGTTTTGCTGAATCAATTATGTTTAAATGTCTGCCCAACCTTGAGAACCATAATCTAGTTAAGATTTTTTTCTCCATTTTAGGACTGACATCCTATTAACAAACGTCTGTCCTTTGGATCTAAGCTCTCCCTCCACTGCCTAACATAACCCACTGAAAATATTCCAAAGGCTCTTTAATAAAGCTATGTCTTACATCAATCCCTGAAGCAATTACATTACTTTGTCTCTCTTTATCTTCAAGCCATATGCATTAAAACACCATGATTAAAGAGTTTCTATTTACAAAGCATGGAGACTGTGTATCATGTTGCAGTTTGTTTGTCAGACATGTCAACAATGTCCACTTTCTAATATCCATGTTACATGCTAGCTCAGCACATCACTGGGTTAAGTGATAAGCTTTGCAGTGTCTATATTTCAAAGCACAAGGTTCCAGTAAAAAAATTATTCCCAGTGTGGTTAAAATTTAAATTGTTGGCTCTTTGAGGAAAAAAATACCACAAATGGGCTCATAAGACAGCTATTCACTATTTTCTTTTCTTGCACTTCAAGTTGCCATCTCTGATGCTTAATTGCAACTTCTTTAACTACAAGATAAAATACTATAACGCAAAATTATTACACCTGGAGTGGGAATCGAAACCCACTATTTTCGGATTACAAGACAAGCACCCACAGATGCAAGCCACACATCTTAGGGTTCCGACAGGACATTGCTTTGGGTGTACTTAAATAAATAAATCCATTAACGTAATAAACGGCACACATAATCTAAATAGGGCCACGAAATAGACAAGTTGAAAATAATGTTCCAGGACCATATCTTTGGGCCAACAACTCATATCAGTGGAGTGAGTAGCCATACTGGGGAGGTTTGCTAATAACGCATAAACGTCTACGTGAACGCCTATTCTACCCTGGTCCTATTGAATCTGTTACCAGGGTTCACTTAGTGGTGCGTTTTCTGCGTCTATGACAATCTCACTATTCCAAAGGTGGACGCACTTAAGTCTATAAAGTACAATTGTTGCGTCTTTGAGGTGGACGCAAAAAATAGCCACTTAAAACTCAACCTACACAAAATGACAGAGTTTGCTCTGGCACATGGTCACAATTATTGGTATCATTTTCACTCAAACAAATACATTTATCCTTAACCATTAAATACATGTATGCAAATCTGTGGAAAATAAATTATTTTTAAATTTGACTGTATTTTACGTATTTCTTTCATCATCTACCCTTCTCAACACCCATCCCAAAAGGGATACTCCACTCCATTTCTTTTTGGAGTTTAGGGTCAGTCAATCATTAATTGCTTTCTCATATGCCGCCCATCCAGTTTTGGAATTGGATGTCTATTTTTGATTGTTTGCAGTCCTTTAAAAACATTCTCAAACTGTTAAAACTTGACACGCATATATTTGAGACAACGCACTTTTGCCACCTCAGTGAAACAAAATTTGCGCCCAAGTTAATGCAACTATTTCCAAAACCTAGTGTGAAACCCTGCTTGTGTAAAGGAGAGTGATTTGAATAGAAAGGCGTAAGAATAGGTGTTCGCTTCAGACATTTATGCTTCTTTGCAATCTCCCTATTATATCTATCCTGACTATAATACATACATGACTATAGGCAGAAATGACTCATCATTGGTCAGTTGAAAAGTCAGCCTATTATTATTACATTTTTGGCTCTCATTGAATTAACTAACTGGCATAGATTTTTGCTGGCAAGTGCGACTTCCTTCTTTGTTGTACTTTATGTTCTTTTACTTAAAAATCCCTTTGAATAATCTCTACTATATTTGGTTTTCATGTGCACTATATGTACATTGTAAAGTAATTTGATTTTTGTTACTGTTTCACATGTTGCTATGTGAGTGAGGTCTGGCGATCTATTCTGTATGTTCTTTTCCGCCAAACATAAGTACAGGGAATAAAAAAAAAAATTATTACATTTTCAATCGCAATCACAATTATGACAACAGTGCATGCCCTAATCACATTCCTATTTCAACTTTTGTTAAAGGTGCAATGAGAGATTTCACATAACAGGTGTCCCTAAAAAATGTGAAAATTCTGATTTTGGCACTAATGTAAAGCTTTCCATAAAAAATATTCCTGTCTGAAAGGATTAAGCTGAGAAATGTTTCTTTGGTACAAAAATTGTGAAATTTCTATTTTCGTATAGGAGCAAATACGAAATTCAGCCTATGTTTTATATTGAAATATAAGCAAATCAAATTGCCCTTTTTTCTGTCTTTCAAGACATTTCTTTAGCCAAACACAAGGTAAGAAATATATTGAATGTCTAATCTATATTAAATTACTATTTTGACATAATATTTGGGTGCCACAAAATCTCTCGTTGCACCTTTAATATAGCACAGAAACAATAAAAATATAGTAATAAATGATGCTGCAATGGATAGAAAGCATTCTCCATTCAATGTTACATGTCTACATTTGCTCTGCTAAAAAAAATCATCATCTTGTTCTTGCCTACAACCACGCGTGCACTCGTCTGTTTTATTTTGAAATCAATGAGGATGGTACACAATTATTCCCTATGACCAACTCATGCCTCAGAACATCTACAATTGAAGACATGAACATTGTCTTTCTGTGTCTTCCCGACAGTTCAGGGGGGCAAACAATTAGCGGTCATCATCAATATTAGCTGCCAGCCATATTACGATTCCTTCTTTGTGTGTCGTGTGGAGGTTTCGTTTATTAGTATTTGGCTAAAAGCATGGCCGAGTATTCAATTTTCTTTTGAGAACTCCCCCGAAATTTAATGAATACACCATCCTTTGATTAACGTTTAATAGAAAATCTTACCCTGGTTAAATTATATCAATGCATCCATGGTAAAAGAACATGAAGCTTAAATGGTGAAAGCTTTTTTTAGGATACTTGGATAATGTTTACTGACATGTGCTCATGTATGAAGTTAAGAAATGTCCTTAAAAACACTCCAAGCTTAACCTGTAATGACTCTTACCATCAACAATGGTCTAATTAACACAAAGATGTGGGTAGTAGCAATTCTAGCATTTTTCGTATATAAAATGTTTATCATCAATGCTATCTAATGGAGCTTATCATAAATAACAGCAATTTATTTGTTACTACTATCAAGATCCTAGCCATTAACATAATATACAACATGGAATGATCATAAAACAAAAACTCTGACTGAGGAGGGAACAATTATGTTTTAAGAGCTTGCTTAAAACCACAATCAGTCATTAATTTTAAAGTTTGTTATGTCTGATTTTTCTCATAATTGACAGTGTAGCATCATAATAATAAATTATTATTATGTTCTACATGAAAACATACATTAAACATTACAAGGCTACCATTTAAAGAACAGCATTTGTAAACAGTATGATTTTGTACAGTCAGTAACAGAACAACAATAAACCCTAACTTTATTCACCTTAACAGAAAATATTTTTTAAATAAAGAAAGCGCAAAAATCAGATGTTAGGAGCCCAAAAAGGCAGGGAACCTCTCTTCAGTCCTACTACCATTGTTAGCATGTTGCTGATTGGACTCAATAATTATATAGCTTTATTAGTAACCAATCACCAAGTATCTCTCAGGTTCTAAATAGAGGGTGTTTTGAACCAATCCCATAATGCATTGCAATGTGCCTATACTGTACTGTACTAAACACATGTCAGTACTTAGGGATAAAATGTGTTCAAAAGGTTTAAGAACCACAAGCCATTTCATGATCATGCAAACATTCCATAAGTATTAACACTTCTTGGGTTAAAATGAGCATCAAAGTCAGGGTTTTATGTGTTAAGAATAGATGACCCTATTGAGGTGAAATTTCCCAAACCTAGTGCAT
This sequence comes from Ophioderma brevispina, assembly GCA_023653785.1. NCBI lineage: Eukaryota > Metazoa > Echinodermata > Ophiuroidea > Amphilepidida > Ophiodermatidae > Ophioderma > Ophioderma brevispina. The sequence goes on from JAMKCH010024491.1 coordinate 50,956, forward strand.
TGTATGATTAACTCAATACACCCTCTGGGTTCTAAATAAACATTTTAATTTTTAAACTTGGCAATTTGAACCAGTTTTTGTGACACTAAAATTTTGAGTGGAATATTAAATATATTCCACACTCTCCAATCTTTTAAAAAAAAACTGTTAGGTCCCAGTCAATTTCATTTTACAAAAAAAAATATTTTGCATAGAAACTACTTAATACTGCATAGTGGGAATTTTTAAAGGTTTTTATTTTCATGTTTTTTGCACTAACTTCAGCAACAATAATTTTTGTTGACTTATGGGTGTTAATGTGTTGTTGTTTGAAACCATCAATTAAAATTAAAGGTGCAACGAGAGATTTCACATATCAGGTGTCTCTAAAAAAATGGAAAGTACTGATTTTTGCCCTGATGTAAAGATTTCCATCAAAACTATCCCCATCTGAAAGGATTAAGCTGAGAAATGTTTCTTTGGTACAAAAATTGTGAAATTTCTAATTTTGTATAGGAGCAAATACGAAATTCAGCCTATGTTTTATATTAAAATTTAAGCAAAACAAAATCAACCTTTTTTCCCTCTTTTAAGGCATTTCAGTAGCCAAATACAAGGTAAGAAATCTATTGAGTGTCTAATCTATATGAAATTACTATTATGACACAATATTTGGGTGCTTCAAAATCTCTCGTTGCACCTTTAAACTGCAGAAAATGCTTGAAACTGTAACAATCATATAAACTGACTGCTGCTAACATATCCTGTGATAGAGTAACTGACTTTATTTTTGAATCAATCAATTGCTTTCTAATTTAAGGAAAAAAGCCACTTCACTTGATTATACTACTAGCTACATCAGTAAACAATTACTAAACACACTGATGACTTTAACAGACAAGGACAATTTTAAAGTCTATGACATTAAAAACTGCATACCATGTAAAGTCTGTTTTTTTTCACATAATCACTACCATGACTTCAATTTTTTGTGGTGTAAATTTACAACATTCCAAAATTGGCCAGTATGCAAAGTTCAAAGTTCAACCTATGTAAAGTAAAGACAGTTTACCACATGTGACTTTAGCTAATTCACACACAAATTTTGTAAAAATTTTGCTCAAAAAAAATTGTTCGGCAAGCGGACAGTGATATTAAGATGCTTAATGCCAGGTTTGTTTTGTATTCTGTCAATAAAAACCCAAGAAGAAGATAATGGTGATGCAAATGATTTCCTTTTAAAGCATTGGCAAGGAAGGCAAGGCGGATATAGAGTATTCTGATTTGCCAGGAACCCAATGGAAACAATATTAATATGTTCAAACATATTTTTGCATGGGGAACCTTTTTGGGGTAAATTCAAGGCATTGCTGTACTTTTAAAGATTTGGGTATCTTTGTGTGGTGATTCAAAATGATGACCATATACGGAGGGCAGAAGGAATATACCTACGGTTTTGGTCGTTTACGTTTGTGTTGTTTAGAGATGTAAGGCACTTGCAAATTCAGCAATATTTCTTTAAAACAAATAAAACTTGTAATTCTTTATTTCATCTGGAACCTTGATTGTATTAGGAACGCCAAACAGGAATAGAAGAAAAAACCTTTGAAAATATGGAACAAGTCTGGTTTACCTTTGGCTTTCCAAAGAAAAGAAAGATAACTGACAACTCAGAATCATCAAAAAAGGGGAAACAGTAAAATGTTGAAGGAAACAGAAGGGAGAGAAGGAAAAGCGAGATTTAAGAGATAGAGATAGATAGAGAAAGAGAGGGTTGAGAGAAAGAGATTAGAAAGGCAGAGAGAGCGGGAAGGATAAAGGATAGAGGAAAGAGAAAGGAGAAAGAGACAGATAGACAGACAGAAAAGAAAAACCAGAATGACAATGATTCAGAGAAGCCAACAAATAAAATCAAACTGACCTCCATATTTCCAGTTTGACCACACAAACATAGACAATTGATTTTCTGCTGGTTGAGAAAGTAGATTTTGAAAAAATCCATCAGCAGCTGACCATTTAGCACAAAGATACCCCTTTCTTTCTAATCTTCTGGGAATATTGGGTGAATTTCCCAGGTGTCTATGATTCCAATTCAATGCTAGAAATTTAATCTGTGCTTTTCCAATTTTTGACCCTTGCATTTTACTCTGCTTGATTAACTGGATAAGTAGCAAGACCACATGGGAAGTAATTTTGGTGAAAAAAGTGCAAGAAGGCCCCCATCTGCAATAGCTGCCATTGTCAATTGTCTTGGTATTTAAAGAGACACTGGTATAGGTCTAAGCTATGGGGCCCACAGCGTTACACATGGGTTTTGTATGTCGCAGTGAGGGTAAATATTATATAGAAGCTCAGAGAAACTGGCGAGCACAGAACTAAATAAAGACGAAAAATACACGGTCTCGAACCCGGACCTCTCGCATTCTAGGCGTGAGATATTACCACTAGGCCACAGAGGACTGTGTTTATGTGGATACCAGTGAACGAGCGCTAATGTATTTCAGTCTTTATTTCAGAGTTTCAAGCAGCCGTAATTATATTTTATATTTTAGAATGGGAAGGCCTTATATGCATGATTCTAGCAGAATCTATGACGAAGCGAAACTCAATTCAATGCACGCGAGGATCAAGTAAATGATACAACCCGAGAAATATTCATGTAATATACACATTTGTTGACTTAAGTTATGGAAAACTTAAAAGCTAGCCTACAAATTACCTGGATATCTTTATCCTCATATCAATGTCCCTATCTGTTTTGGGGTATGTTATTTTCATGTGTAAAATATATCTCTGTTCTTCCAATGGCCTAGACTATCATTTGAGAGCAAATTCAAGAAATTTCATAATTTTGTGAAAATGTGCCAGTGCCGCTTTAAGTGTTATACCTGCCAAATCTAACATGTGGCAGCTATTGCAGATGGGGCCTTCTTGCACTAAACCCTCGATGCAAAAATGGAGGTCACTAATCTGGTAATTGATCATTTCTATGTGCACTCTAAATTCTGTTGAAAAAGACAAAAATAAGTTGGAAAGTGATTGTTATGTAAGATTGAAATCAACTTGAGGTGCATTCATATTATTTTCTAAATGAAAAAAAAAATATGGCAAATTAATGTAACCTTCATTAAGCTGGTAGATTCTGTAAAGGTTTCACACCCGCAATTTCGGTCATTCGGAGGAGGGCTTTCAAATGTGACTGAAACTTATTTAGGAAGTCATCTCAAATTGACTGACCTAGCCTGGCTTTTTGGACTCATACAATGCATTTTATTTAGATAAACTCCAAATAATGTCCAAAATTATGCAAAAATTCTGATTTTTTTTGGAGGGGGGGGTCGGAAGGGATGACCACAGTTGCTTCATGGCCAAGACTGTTGGTTACAAGAAGTTCTTTCATCAGTTATAAAAACACTAATCTTTATCATCTTGATACCGTAGCTATATAATCATATGCAATTCCTCTGGTTTTCGTTTACGTGCAAAAAGTATTTAGAGAAGTCTACACTTAAACCAATTCTGAAATGGCTTCACAAGTTCTCAATAATAACATGGTTTTGTGGTTAGTGTGAAACAAGTGCAATTAAAAAAGTTAATTCTGGTTTAAAATTAATGATGAATTTGAATGTTTCAATTACACAAAACGGCGAGGAGATCAGTTTGAGCAGTCATCAGTTGTTTTATCATGTGATAGTCTTGAAATTTACAGAAATATGTTAAAAAATTTCAGTTAGCAACATGAACCATTATTATTATGCAGTTCAAGGAATGCTTTCTTATTACATGTACCTGCTTTATTATTTATGAAATGTATTGTAACAATACCCTTCCATAGGTTCAAGTGATGTGTGTACTTGAATGTCTGGGTGTGCCATGTGTGGGTGTGCATGGCATGTGTGTGTGTATGTGTAGGTATGCATGTATTATGGTATTTGTGCATGTGGAGGAATAATTAAGATTGCATATGTGACAAAAATAGTGTTTGTGTGTGCATGTGCCATGCATGTGTACATAAGCTTGCAAGGTATGCTGTAGGTTTTGTGTTGTGTGTGTGTTGTGTGTGGGGTAGGTGGGGGATGTGGAATGGGTTATGTGTGTACACACGCAAATAAAATAAATGCCTACATGTGGTTGTTCAAAATGCAACCTTGTAATATTTACTAAGGATTTCCCAAGCAGAGTTTAGTCAGTATCTATGAAATGATAAATATTTAATTGTGCATCAGCAGAATAGCAAACCTTAACCTATTTGCTTTCAAATCACGCTTGACAATTACAAGAAGAAAATAACATCTGCTATGCTAGTACTCTTGTAATTTTCGTGTCCAATACCCTTTTTTTACTAAGATAGAGAAAAAATCTTGGGAAACATTGAATTTAGTTGAACTTTCCGGAAGACATCAACACAAAATCTATTCCAGTTTTTACTTCGCTTAAATTATTGTATTGCAATAATAATAAGGTTATTTCCACATTAAAAATGCCATCATGAAATTACCCTAGTACACTGCCACCAGCAAACAAGTGTAATGTCCAATAACAACGAGTCGTAGTATCGTGTCTCGTGTAGCTCAGTCTCAAGACGCGGAGCTTCAACTTGGACAAGATGTGAAAGTGATATCAAATTGGTCCAAAATCATGAGAGCCCAAAACGATGCCTTCAGATACATTATATAAGAACAAGGAATACAATCTCATGCAATGAGGTGCCACACAACCAAATTAGCATTCAGCACGTACGCCACGAGGTTGTGAAAAAACTAGTCCGGGAAAAAGAGCATGCACAAAGTGGGCAAAAACTTAGCGAGGGTCAAGTGGTTGGTTGACGACAGGAGGAAAAACATGCAGCTATTTGACCAATTTTTTCTACACAGCCAGTGACGCCCTATATACTGCCAAGAGTTCTAAAATATGAGTACTATTTGCTGATTGGTCAGAATGATAGCTATATCATTTAAGCAATTAGCAGAATGATACGAAGGTATCGGACCTTGTGGTAACTTTGTCCATCAAATCCACCTTCAATTGTATGATGTAAGAATTATAACTAGTAATCATTTGAACCAGCAAGTGACTACATTTGCTCAAAGATCAAGATTTGTAATTTTGTTTCAAAAGGTCAAACTAGTTTTAGTTCTGGGCATATTCAGAATCAGCATGAAAAATGCATCTAAATGATTTGAAACAACCTAGTTTGTGTGGCTGGTAATTTTAAACTTTGGTCCAAATGACTTGCAGCATTTGCGATGGACAACTCAAAGCCACTGACTTATAATGCTTATACTGTAATCAGAATTGGCCATTGTGAAAGTGGTTTGATATACCTCTCTACCTGGCCCCTCTTTCTGCAATCAGGCTATAAAGTCTATATTGTTAAATGTATATTAAATTAGGGATTCTAACATGTTACAGAGTGGTTCATCACAAATCAACAACGATGGATCCCGATTGCTCCACTATTTTTAACCCTCGGGGCGGCTTAAGCCTCCCAGCTTGAAGCAAAGCTTCAGCATTATTCCCAAAAAAGTTCAATTTCACCACTTTCACAAAGGCCGAATTATGTAAGTGTAGAGAGCAAAATTTTCATCAAGGTGTGCCAACTACTTTTGTTCCAAGATTTTGTGTATACACATTTCCATGGTTAGCATTGCTTAGCTCAATGGTTTGGTGTGTACGACCGATGATGAATTGCCACATGGGCATATAGAAACCTTACTACTGAACTGCAACCTATCTAATGGCTAAATGTGCAAATGGCTGTATCAATAGGGAAATTTGCAAATTGTTTTTAGTTTTGGGACAGCCCATCCAGGAATCAACATCACACCACATCTTTGTTGTTGTTTTTTAATTCATGTAAATATGTAATCTATTTCTGTTTTTGACAAATTTTGGTACTTGCTATTATCTAGTCATTTTTTGGTTTTGATATTATGTTTGGGGGACATGGAAACAAAATTTGTTGACTTGCATGCTCTCTTAATGTCCTGTGTGACCTTTGTGCTGTATTTCTTGTACATCTTTCTGTTTGTGTTAGAGTGGTGATCACATCAACTATTGTTCGGAAGAAGCCATCTAAGAGAGCCTCTGACCCTAAAAAGTTATGACCTCTGACCTAGTACTGGTTTGCAACCCTGCAGTGAAAGGGGTTACCATCTACAAGTACAAAATAGTGACAACAAGGTCATCTACATCGTGAATAATTGACACTGTCCGTTTGAAATACCATAAACTCCAAATAAAGGCACAATGGAATTGAGGTAAGCCACTCAGATATGGGTACTGAATTTATTTAGATAAGCCATGGGACATGTCCTGATCTCTGCATGGGTGTCACATGTGGCCCTGCATTGACGTCCATGCATCGGTCAATGTGTATGAGGATATTATAATGCATGACGCATGTCATGATCAATAGCAGGGTATCTCAGCATTGGCATATGATAGCCCATTCAGTAATCATCATTACATGGTTATTCCACATGTATTCAAATCCTGTATGGGAGCCTAATTAATTTTAGTCACTTCCTGCATAACAACTTTTAATATTTCAAATTTTGAAAAACCTGGATTTTTGGGGAAGACTAGGACAATACCTCTTCAAAAAATCAAAAAATAGAATATATTTCCCAAGTGCCTTAGGAACTTTTACTTTACATTATCCTTCATAGTAGGAGTGTTAAGGTCACAAATTAGGTACAATTCGATATCTTATCAAGTCGCTTATGAATGATTCTTTTTAGAGAGTGTCATGAACCCCTGAACCTGAAGTTTATGTACAGAGTATTCCATGATTGGCTAATGGGTGCTATATCATTCTGAGCAACAATTACAACAGCTCTTCTGAAATATTGCTCCAATTAATTTTTATCAAGATTCCTTCATGCTACAATATCACCGATTGCTAATACATTATTTTGTAGTATTTTTAGCCATCGCAGCAGCTCACATAGCTTAAGATCACAAATTTTAAAATCTGAGTAATTTATGAAACCTTTGACAGGTAAACAAAGTGTGAAACATTATATGTATGATACCATTAAGCTTAATAATATTTGAGATAGGCGTTCAAAGCTTATATTTTGCCCTCATCAGCTCAATCAAGATCAATTATCCAGATTATTACTGATAAAGCACTATAACAGGTCAAGCACTTATCACAGGAATTTCTCAAATGGTTTTCATAATTCTTAAGTATTCAGCAAGATAAGATTTTGATTAGAGAAACGCCAAAGAAAGTCGTGCAAGCCGAGATGTTATCAACCGTAAAGTCTAACCCCTGGTGGATAATATGAGATGGTAAGCAATGCTCCCTGCTGCGCTAGTTTGTACATCTTCAATAGTTTATTCATTATAGCATGTTCCAGTGATGCAACAGCTGGTATGTGGAATTAGAAGACTGATCAAAATACATCTAATTTGGCTAATTGTGGATTCTTATCACAAGAAACACAATTTAGGTAAAAGCGCTATTAAAAGCAGAATTTTATATGTACGAGCTAGTGGACAATAGAAACCGAATATAAAAGTGTAAGGCACTGGGAAAAAATCTACAGGTTGGATATGAACATTTTTCCATACTTAAAGGGGTATTTCGTGATCCACAACCTCGCCCCCAACTTCCCTAAAAAAAGATTTAGGTTTTTACATCATCTGGACCATTAGCCTAAAGTACTCCATGTGTACCTATTCTTACATGCTAATTTGATCGTATCTGTAAAGAATTTGCAATTTTGTATTTTCTGTCTCATAACACAAACCGCAAGATTGGGATCAACTCAAACTTTGTGAATAAGCTTTTTCAAGGATACCTATGAACAATGAATAAAACAGAGGTGCTGGACTCATGAAATGCACCTTTAAAGAGGATTCCTCCATCGGATTTCTGATGGCTTTTCCCTCTTTTACGGCAGATGGTACGTAATCAGGTGAACCTTTTGATCTTAAGACTTGATAACATACTTGTTTTGTGATCATAGCGCAAATAATCTAGAGGGTACCCACGCCAAATAAAATGGTCCATGAAATGTGTACTATGGCAAAAACTTAGAAGCTCTGGGCATAATTTTAACCCATTTCACTTTCAAATATTCCTCTGAACCTAATTTTTTGTATTTTATGTTTGTGCACATTCTGATTAGATTTCATGCACAATACCAGTAAGAAAAAACATGTTAGCATCCTCCGGGTATTAAAAGGGGGCGGAGAGGGCTTTTAATGTTTATTGAATAGGTTGAAAATAGCCATATCTTTTATATATAATTATTCATATTTTTATATATTATTAACTACTTCATGATAACTGAACATTATTGCCGTTGGGATAGTTCCAACTGTGATTGCAGTACCTCCGAGCACTTAGCCACCATCCCTATTCTTTTCTCAAATTAGAATTCATTTACCTCCACCTCCTTACCCCTATCCCCAAAGACGCCCCTCCTTTATCTTAATGTGTAGAAATCTGTTGAACATCAAGAGGCCAAATTTAGGTAAATTGCTCTATACACTGCCAACATCTTATGCTTTGCCCAGCTAACCATGGTTTGCCACAACCATTGAATGATGTAACACCATGAGGTCTACCACCAGTCCCTAGTACCGATCTCTGACTTGGCTTATGTGCATGAATTATTAATGTTTATAACACCATGTCTCTGATTGGCTCAATACACCATATAACCTATGTATAACCAATAAATTAGCCGATAATATTGGTGACATTCACTCAAAGAACTACTGACGTAAAAGGCTTGGATGTTTTTTGGACTCATTTGAAAGTTTTTTTTTTTTTTTTTTTTTTTTTTTTTTTTTTTTTTTTTTTTTTTTTTTTTTTTAACACTTTTGGGTGAAAAAATTATTGCCCAATCAACTTCACACCAGGGTTTAGTAATACTTGTAATCACGTTGAAATTGCAGATAAATGGATGAGTGAACTTTGGCAGGAAATTGAGAGTGTTGTATCTTGAAGGGAGTAAGGAGGCCCACCTGAGAGCAACAGTACAACACTATGTTACACTATGCTCATCCACCAAGGACACAGTTTCAGTGGGGTTGAGGTGTATTTTCCTAAATACATTGGGAATGAAAGCTACTGAACTGTGCCAGGGATTGAGATTTGACTAGCTCATATTGATAATATGAAGGTAACCTCATCTTGAAAAAATCGTGTTCAAGTATCATAATTGGTGTAACACTTGTCAACATGCCAAGAATCATAAAGGACTTTTAACGGCAAACAGAACGACACACTTTACCTGCGAATCTGCAAATTTATTAACCGTGCAAGGATTTGAACCGCAGGCAAAATGCCCCTGTAACATCCATGTACGGCACTGTAACGATACGGGAATTGATTCAAGTGTTGGCATAAGGGAAACGGTGTTCTGGCCATATAATATAAACTTTAGCAGTGGGCATGCCGAGGCCCCATTTTGCATCTTAATTTTTGAAAAGCGAGCGCCGTTAGCCAGTGAGAGGCTCTCAGGCAGCGACGCCAAGATGGGAAGGCTGCATCATTCAGCACTTCAGTTTTTTTCGCGCTGGCGAAATTGATCTGTTAGCACATACTGACCACTGCAATTTCCGGAATTAAGCGACCTTGTCCCCCAATTGTTTTCGTCAAGGCGACCAAAATAGGAACGTCTCTGATGTAAGAGCGACTTGTTGCAAGCATATACTGGAGGGTTTGCAATTTAATGGTTGTTAAAACCAATCACGAGGTTGAGTCTTGAGGCCCTAATGAAAATTTTTCACCTAATAGTTTACTCTGCTCTGATGCAAAAAGGATCGGCAGGGTGTTGCTAGAAGGTTGTCACTTTAATGATATTAATAAAATTAAGAAGCCAAACCTTGGTGGACTTATCTAAATATTTTCAATTAGACTGACAATGACTTTTTTTAATCAGTGGGTGTTTCTATAAGGTTGGCAATTTACTTAATATTAATTCCAATTTAAGAAGCCAAACCGTGGTGGACTTATCTTACTATTTTCAATTAGACTGACAAGGATTTTTACATTTTGTAAATCATGAACGGACTCCATACCGCATTTTTTAGAAGGGCCATCATTTTAATAATGTAATCATTAGGCATTGCATGTGAAGGTCCCTATCACGCATCTTCAAGTGTGCCCTAATATGATTAAATTCTGAATTAGACTGCTGCAGAAAGTGTTTCCTTGACACTTTTCTTGTGTTGAATCTTTGATGTTACACCCTTTCTTGCTCATTGGAAATGCATACAGAGTTCATTTATTTTATTTTGAAAATTAAACCTTAATAGCAATGTATTACCATTTACAATGTGCCAACAAGTTATTGTTTGCTCATTTTTTTAAAAAAATGCAGGTTTGATGAATCTTGTCTTAAACTTAACAAGCAAGACATTAACATACATTTAGTGCTACTCTTATGTTTTCTTAAATATATGATCAGATGAGCTCAACCATTTTCCAATTTTGCTAAAGATTACTTGCATGTATATTACCATCAACAGGCATGAGGATCCACTTTTGACCAAAAGCCGGAAAAACAAGTATTTTTGAAGATATTCACCATTTTGGCTGCCAGATTGATTGACGCCATGTTACATCTTTAAAGTCTCAGAAATAACTTTATTGTGTCTAACAACATAACCTAAGTACTTCATTTCTATTTTTTATCGCAGGTATTTGCTGTTATGGGGCATATGTTAAAATTTTAGATTTGGCTTCCATTTGAGTTTGATGTATGACTTAATGTTACAAGTCCCATACACTTGTTCATTGATCCTATAATATATCTAAGTACCTCCCAAAGTTTGAAAATATAGGTTAATAGATACTTAATCATTTATGCGACTCCAGCTTGGATTCTCAAAATGCCCAGGATGCCCAGGTGGCACCCAGCAGATTCTTTTTCTATACACCCTAATCTATAATTTTCAACCAAAAAATTGTGTATATATTCAACTTTACGGTCAGGCCATAACTTGGACCATATCTCTCCAACTAAAACAACAAAAAGTCTGAAATCAAGCAAAAGCCTGACAATTCTCATGCCAGATCAATTTTAATGAGAAATGCAAGTTTTGCTTTCACTGAAGTGTTTCTAAACAAACATGTCACTTTCTAGTGAATTCACACAGATTTTGAGAACATTAACAAAATCTACAGTAAATGTTTCAATGTGCTAAAAACCAAATGCAGAAATGAAATGACAACCTTTCTGAGCCAAATCTGCATGGTTATCGCACCCATTCTGCGTAATTATCAAGATTAGTTGAATGAGAATTTTGCACTTTTACCTTCATATTTTCACAAATCACTTTCCTTCCCAGAATAAATTGGCAACATTTCATTGCGACAAATATTTGCCATCACGCCTGATCACGTGCAACAGCCTTTGCCAGCCAATTTAATCTAATGGAAGGATTCCGCGCAAGGATGACGACGTCAAAAAGATTTAGACAATCGTACACGATGTAGGCAACCAATATTTCACACTGTATTGAGCATCTTGGAATTGATCATTTAGTTGTAAAGAAAATGTATTAATATCCTGTGTGTTCAGTATAATATATAATATGACCCCTTCCTTTGACCCCACCTTTGATTTCCATTCATTTTATTCAAGGTAATACAAACCACTGGTGCTATAGTACATTTACTATAACATGACACCTTGACCTTGGCCATCTATATTGCTAACTCAATGTACTTCATCAAAGTCCAATTTCAACTTCAGTAAATAGACCGCCAAAGAATGCACATACTCATCAATAATAGATTGCATTCATGTTCAATTTCTCTGCCACCTATATTAAAATGAAAAATGGTGCTAATTTGACAAAATGAGTTGACAAGAAATCAACTGTCAATATGTATTTTTTCTATCTCAATTTCTCTCACGAAATCAGGTCAGATCTCTCCTTCACGCTTCGCCTGACAAGCCCTGATCCTGTTAGCTTCTGTCGCATCATCATAAAGCCGCTCACAAGGTGTCCCACAAAAAAACCTTCACTGATAGTGACCTATCCTCATCCTCTTTTGAATATCTTGTTGTAAGATTTTGTTTTCAAAATTGGGAAGACATCCATAAAGTCATTGACTTATCATAGGCTTACAAAGATTTTCAGGAATGGGGGCCCACTTGAAGGGTGATGAAGGCCAGAGGCCTCCGTGAGGAGCGAAGCGTCAAGGGGAGGGTGCAGGGGGGAGAAGCTTTGGAGTTGGATGTTTTGGTAAAAAGTGTTAAGATTACTGGGGGCTTAAGGTATTTGAGACCCCCCCCCCACCAAAATCATTTGGTGGCCCACCCCCACTTCCTAAGCCTATGCTTTTGTGTTATAACCTATACAGAATCTACCAGGGTTGAAAGGGTTAAGATGGAAGCCATCTCAAAAGCCACTGACCTATATGTGTTATAACCTATACAAAATCTACCAGGGTGTAAAGGGTTAGGCCCATAATTTGACTCCCATCTCACAAGAAATATGATCAGGATGTCCAACAGTGCATTTGAATATTCATGAGGTACCCCTTTAAAGGAATTTAATCAAACTTAATACCTTTTCTACCCTCTGTATGGGCTATAACATTTTAAGTCAATAGCTTTTGAGATGACCTGTTTGAACTCATTTGAATACTGATTCCAAATATGATCATAAAGGTATACAATTTGGGGTTTTTTTTAAAATGACAAAATTTTGAACTCAAAGTGACTATTTATAGTTAGTTGCCTACAAGCCCTTGAACTTGCCACAATGTGATTAAACACACCTTCCCTTTCTCAATACATATTGGAATCTCACAACCAATGCTTGACAGCAGATATTTTTGTCCTGAACACACTATAAATTTCTCTTTATGTGTGCAGATAGCCAAGGCCGACACTCTATGGCATTGGTGAATATTCTACAGTTGGACGCTTATCATGTCTTCTTTCACTTAGCCATAGGGAAATTAAGACACAAAAGCAAAACAGCTTTGGCAGCTTGTGTTGTGTTTGGGCGATAAACAATCTCTGTTTAGGGCCACGCAAGTAGTGATCTTATTGGGCATCTTAAATTGTTTGTTAATTTATGCCTTGTGTTTATGTAGTGTATTATTACAGTAAATTGAACAACAGTAAATTCTAATTGGTTTCACATCTGCTATGCAGCAGACGGGCTTTTATTTTTATACCCTGTGTTACCATTTACTGTTTAGTATGCATTAGAATATAACAATCTAGAATAAGTCTTTTTACATCAATTAGATGAATAATATTAGATAAAGGTTATCTTTTGAGATATTTCTACATTTTTTGAGTCCAACTTTCATAGTTTTTAGGTAATTCTGTGTTAGAGTTAATGTCTGCCATATCATTCATATTAAAGGCAGACTATCGAGATTTCCCGAGGAGGGCGCCCTCAATTTTCAAACAAATTGTGTTTTTTGCATAAACATAATGCTTGTCCATATAATAATCACTATGTGAAATAACTAAGCTCAAATCGAAGTCCTTCATAATCATATAGAAAATCACAACTTTGCTTAAAATTTCCGGATCCGGAAGTTTTTATTATACATGGTATCCTATGGCACTGTTATTCTGTACATAAATGTGTACTGCATGAATATGAAAACGAAAACTCGATTATCTCTACTTGGAATTAAGGCATTTTAGGTAGGATATTTGTCTAGTTTACGATTTACTACAGAAAATATATATTTCAAATCTCTGAATCAGCCTTTAATACTATACTCTTAAAAATGAGTACAATATGATCTTATAAGGCTTTCTAGTCAAATAGAATCTGGTAAATAAAAATCTGGTAAATTTGACCAGAATCTTGTCAATTTTGACTATAATCAGGTCAAATTTTGGACTATATCTACCAAGATCATATTTAACAAGTTATTTTTAAGAGTGTATGATGTAACAGTCATTTCTAGTTGGTTTAAGCATTATAGGATATGTTAACCTCTGAGCACTATCTGCCTTTCTATCAGCATCTAAGCACTATTTTGATTGGTTGCTTGAAAGGCTAATACATGTAATGAGGCGCATACAGATACTGTATTGAATGTTGGTATGGTTTTCACAGAGACATAGCACTATTTTGATTGGTTACTCAGAGCGCTATCTCATATTGTGTCCTGTAATGAGCCAATCAGACAGATTGTATCATAGGTGGTATAGTGCCCTTGTGACTATCATAAGCAGATGATACAAATAGTTTCAAAATGCTAGATGCTAAGAAAAGCTGCTATCTGATACAAGATATGATAAAAATAAAGCACATGCTATAAAAAGTTCTTCTGATTTTTTCTTACTCCTTGGGTTCCCTGATAAACTCTAGACTTTTCTACACCTGTCTCTTGGCTATATTTAGAATTTGTCCTATTTGCACTCAATTCCAATGCTTTATCATTTGTCTTATTTTGTCTCTCACTGCTTAGTTTTTAAAGTGATTAGAAAATCACATGACTTGCAATCACAATCTCTCCATTAGATTTGTGACTTGTATTATGTATACTTGTGGCAATTATGCTTGTTTATCAATGTAGTGATTTAAATCTGAAATGAATTAGCCCAAAATAATGTCTTTATGTTAAAAATGACAATTTCTTAGAATATTCTGTTGTGTTATTTTATTGAATCAAGTCTATAGCAAAAGCCATCCTAAATCAGACTGTGTAAGCTATACTGGTACTATCGGTTGACATTGCCAGTATTAATGTAGTTTGATATATACAAGCAACAACAGTGCTTCACCGGACCTTGTATAGGAGCGTCATTACCAATGACTTGTGGATATGCTAAGGAGAACACCGGACCTTGTAAAACCCAAAATCTGTACTGTGCAATTTCCTGACAATTAGCTTATCGTGACTTTAAGAGACACAAGGATATTCTCAGAAAGAGGCGCCCCCCCAATTTGTTTTTCAAAATGATTTTTTTGCATTATTTAGAATGCTTAGCAATGTATTACATCACACCTGAAGTGAATAAGCCATAAACATTCTTTATGTAATAAATCCTCAAAAATCTCTTTGTCTCCTTTAATGTGATATTGTGAAGAAATATCAATGTAAAACAATAAAAGATGTTGACAAGCTTATTTCTCTGCTTGTCTTAGACTTACAAACTTCAGCTATGCTATTTGCTAGTGTAGTGGTACCTATTCGAGATACTATTTTGTGACATCGTTAATTCTCAGATATCACATCCATCTTACTTTTTCAGTGGTGCAGTTTGACATATTCTTTGCGGGGCAGATTTAGAGGGCGACATATGGGACATGGTCCCATCTTTTGGACATGCTTTTGCAATCTAAAACTGTATCGGTGGAGTCTATCATGTTTTTCTTATGGGGCGGTTCTGTATCCCCTTCCTCTTCCTCTGTATTTTCCCAGTTTTAAGCACTTTTTCAATAAAACCAATTTCTTTTAATTTCTGATTTTTCACTTTCAGTGGAACTTACGATAATGGCTTATTAATCAAAACCACTATAGTTGCCTACTTTCGCAACCCACCTTTTCTTCACTCTCTGCACAAGTTGACCTCTAATGACCTTTGACCTAGGTATGTGACCTTTAACCCCACCATGACATGAATGTGTCTATGGTTGACCTATGACCTGAGTTTGGTGACAATTTGAGTTAAGGTATTCAAGCACGAGCAATTTGAAAAAGGTTAACCGAAACTTTAACATTCGTGTACACACACACATGCGTACACATACAGAATTTTGATTAGAAAGTGCCTCCTGCAAATCTTCGTAGGCAAAACAAAAATTAAAGAGTGTTACTTACGTTATAACATTAGATAGGAACCTCTGTGAGCGGTTGCGGCGTACACAGTGATTGTCCTCAAACTCAATCTCAAGCTTGTGGCTGCAAAGAGAGATACCGGCATACATGTAAACTTGCATCATGATTGGTAAGCAAACAATAAATACAGGAAAGAGATTACATAATCCACAGCAAAAGTCCCATTTCAGTGGACATATATTTGGATGCCATGATGGTGAATTTTTCCTTTATTTTTAGAATGAAATAAGGTGATGTCTTAGAAGTGATGAGTTCCTGGCTTATTAGATGCATGAGGTCACAGAAGCTGAAATAAATGTGTATTGCGTGAGAAACAGATTTATCTCCCAGACTGATGAGCAAGACGGCCGACTATTGCCTCGTCACGTCAGAAACTAGCAAAGGTACTCAAACCTAAGTGGGTCACTCCACTGCCCTGTAGGGGTGGCACACAAAAGAGCATAGTGTTGTGTGACTAATATAGCACATTGTTATGATTCTGCACATCTCTATTATCCATCACTGACTCATCGTGAAGATTTGGCATGTCTGAACCACATCTGGAAGAATCTGCCAAAAAGAATCAGCTGTCGATATCGAAGAAAGTAAATTACTAACACCCCTCGTGTGATGATGGATGATTCCCTATAGAACCACAGAACCCCACCTGTCCACAATGGCATTATTTAGCAAGGAAAATGCATGGAAGCCATCACCTTGACATTCAAAAAAAAAATCTTGTCTTGGTGAAAATTGCCACAGCACTATTTCATTAGCAAGCTTTCCGCCTACAGGCGTAAAATCCATTCAAGGATGTGGGCCGAAGGGAAGCGATATGTGGCAAGGGGAGAGTGGGAGATGGGGTGAAATCAAATGGCTGCCTTCTGTAAATCAAATTTGGGAGGGGGTAATTACCACAGTTTAATTGCAAATGGGAATACAAATTTTTACTCTCAGCCCTAAAGATGATGTCTCTTTTGGAGCCAATATTGGTATAAAAATGGCTTACTTTTCACAATCTTTAAAAAAAAATGGGTTAATCTGCTATATGATTAAGCTTTTGTAAAATTGGAAAAAATTGTCTGAAATTGTCATGTTGAAAATTTGTGCCAGAGTTCAAATCTTTATTTATTACAAAAATAATCAAATTTTCATTGAGAATATCGGTGTAGCTTTGGGTCTATAGGAGGCACCCCTACTCACATCAATTATAAGTCTCCCAAGGCAATTATGCCTTATCTTTGGGGTAGTGGTTCTTGAAAAGGCATTCTTAAATGACTTCCAGTCATACAATAATGTATCAGAAGAAGAAACAGTAATTTGATAGAAAGAATTTAGGTGATATGTGGCCCAAAATGACAGAAGGCAACCGTTAGTGAAAACCCATTACGATGCTCCAATTACGATGTGTGTTACAGTACTGGTCCGCAGCCTTGGAGGTACAGCTATTAATGCCAGATACCATATTTGCTAGTGTGAATACCTCGGCATAACACCATGAGTAGAAAACCGCCATAAAACCTGTAATGGATGTGGTGTAGGTCGACAGATAGACAGGTTGTCGAACTTGTAAAATCCAATTAATGGGGATGATTTACGGTTGTAGCAATTGCAAATCTAAAATCAAGTGTTGGTGTTTGTTCTACGAGTACCGTGATCATGATATATCTAAGATATGGCACTGATCAAAAAGTTATGCTTCAAATTTATCGCAAAATGGAATAAAACAAGATCAAAGTTATTAACCTGAGATGAATTCAGCTTGGACACTACTCTTCTCGGGGGAAGAGCATATCAAAATTAGAGCATAATCAGTGGTAGAAATTTTAACCCTTACTGGTGTAAGATTCTGTAATTTTCAGTCTATCCTAAATGGCATAAGACACTAAAACCCCTAAGTTATTATTGCTAACCCAGCGGGCATGGTATTTAAAGTGAGGTTGAAACAACCGTAGTACATCGAAAAGAGGTCAAGAGTTTCGAAATTTATGTCGAAAAGGCAAATTGA
Source organism: Ophioderma brevispina (assembly GCA_023653785.1). Taxonomy (NCBI): domain Eukaryota; kingdom Metazoa; phylum Echinodermata; class Ophiuroidea; order Amphilepidida; family Ophiodermatidae; genus Ophioderma; species Ophioderma brevispina. Next base: position 68,718 of record JAMKCH010024491.1, read on the forward strand.
ATTTACGACTAAAAACAACGTTGAATCAATTTGCACTTTCGACATTAATTTCTTAAAATTCTTGACATGTTTTTGATGTTCCAATGTTGATTGCCCGCTGGGAACATCCATCAGGTTTAGACCCAGAGATGAGAAAACTTGTCCTTTCAGAAAGATCATTTTGAGAAGATGTGGGGTGTAAACACAGACGAATGATATAATATCAAAGAAAAAAAATTACCCTAAGCATCAAAGACCAGTTGAAGTAATGACCCTAAACATCAAAATATACTTTTTCTACAGACATTGAAGATGCCACAAGGCCCCTTTTCTACCCTTTTCAACATTTATTCTGCATTCATTTGAGAAGCCATCTCAAAAGCCACTGACCTATGTGATAAAACCCATACTGAATCTACCAGCTTTGAAATAGTTAAGATGTAACAAGTGATACAAGGCACAAATGAAATCGGTTGGAATAGTTCGTACGAATAGTTACCTCGTAAGAGAATGAAATGTATATCATCTGTTAGCCTATGAGCACGATTAGACAACACAGAGTGAAATCAGCTGGACAGCTGAAAAATCTCGAGACATATTCCAAGGTAATGAGGTACATTTACACTTATGGAAGATTGGCGAGGATTTAGATTCTTAGAAAACTTTTCTGTGATCAAATTTCCTTGCATCTTAATTTAATTCTGTGACAAAGAAAGTCTAGAAGTCAAGCTGTAAAGGACAGCTGCTTAAGCTTCTAATTACATTTTATTTTACAGATGCTTTGCTGGCATGCTCATTAAAAAACCACATCAAGGCAGCATAATGGAAATATGAGACAGAATGTAGAGACTCAGATTAGCATTACTGACAACATAGGACAACATGTATAGTTATGTTATTCATGCAATTAAAGGTCAGTGGTAACATTATATTCTAAGACCTAGGGTGTTATCCCAGGGAGGGGGCACTTTACTTTCATTTGAGTTGGGGGTGTGCGGCATAAGTGTCAACTTGGGAACCTGAAAACTGAATTGTTTGTGAAAGTAAAAAAAAAAAAAAAAAAAAAAATGACCCTAAACATCAAAATATACTTTTTCTACAGACATTGAAGATGCCACAAGGCCCCTTTTCTACCCTTTTCAACATTTATTCTGCATTCATTTGAGAAGCCATCTCAAAAGCCACTGACCTATGTGATAAAACCCATACTGAATCTACCAGCTTTGAAATAGTTAAGATGTAACAAGTGATACAAGGCACAAATGAAATCGGTTGGAATAGTTCGTACGAATAGTTACCTCGTAAGAGAATGAAATGTATATCATCTGTTAGCCCAGGGGCGGATCCAGGATTTAAAAAACGTCAAAATTACCGGGGGGCTGAAAGGCTGTAACTGGTCCAAAATAGTTCAAAATGGGCTGATTTTGCAAGAATTTGCAGAATTACCGGGGGGGCGCGCGCCCCCTCCCTGGATCCGCGCCTGTGTTAGCCTATGAGCACGATTAGACAACACAGAGTGAAATCAGCTGAAAAATCTCGAGACATATTCCAAGGTAATGAGGTACATTTACACTTACGGAAGATTGGCGAGGATTTAGATTCTTAGAAAACTTTTCTGTGATCAAATTTCCTTGCATCTTAATTTAATTCTGTGACAAAGAAAGTCTAGAAGTCAAGCTGTAAAGGACAGCTGCTTAAGCTTCTAATTACATTTTATTTTACAGATGCTTTGCTGGCATGCTCATTAAAAAACCACATCAAGGCAGCATAATGGAAATATGAGACAGAATGTAGAGACTCAGATTAGCATTACTGACAACATAGGACAACATGTATAGTTATGTTATTCATGCAATTAAAGGTCAGTGGTAACATTATATTCTAAGACCTAGGGTGTTATCCCAGGGAGGGGGCACTTTACTTTCATTTGAGTTGGGGGTGTGCGGCATAAGTGTCAACTTGGGAACCTGAAAACTGAATTGTTTGTGAAAGTAGGGATTTCAGAACTAAATTTTGGATAAATTTTAAGGTCTGATCCACTGCACCACATTTGGAGGGAAAGGTAGGGTCTTAAAAACCAATGAATACTCAAACAAAGAGTCTTCAAACTGCCACAGAAGGTGCGAACTGTGGGTCTCTTTTCCTGTACATACCCATACTGCCAGTTCAGGTTAGTGCACCCCATCCTGGTGTATTATATGCCATAGTGCACATAACTTGGGTTCCTTTCTTAGATAGATAAGAACACATTGGTCCAATGCATTTTTCTAAAGCAGAAAACACAGACAATTAAACATTGACAATTCAGGTTTTTAGAATGGCTTTACCAACTATCTTAGTAGAAGCCAAAGTAATAACGGGGTTGAAATATGTTCCGTCCATAAATTTTCAAAGAAAATACATTCTAAAATGTTTATTGTGAATAACTATTTGACTAAGTTGGGGGGGGGGGGCAAATTTGGTCAATTTAAATAAACTCAATGCAGGGGGCATATCCAGGAATTCTCAATAAGGGGGCGCCAAATTCTTAGGCTCGCTCCGCTCGCAGATATAGAGAGACCCATACTTTTCCCAGTCGGTTCGACATTCTGAAAAGCGGGGAGGTAGGGGGCGTACTGGTCCAATGGGCACCCCCACAAAGCTATAATACACGGCGCCCGACGCACTTGTACAGTCATTCTTAGAGATCTAGGGCAGGACCTGTGGTCTAAAAAAGTCTTTGTTAGATCTACAGTGACGCATGAGCCGATTAACGGCCACCTCGGCAGCAATGTGCCTCTGCAAAAAATAGAGGGGGCGCGCGCCCGGGGGCAGCCCCCCTCTAAATCCGCCCCCTGCAATGGCCTTATAACCTTTATTCACAAAATCACTGAATATGCATTTAACCCTTGAGTTCTGTCTTACAATGATTCTGATTGGCTAATTACAACATAGATTCATTTCAGTAACTAATCATAATAGAGCTTATAAAATATTGAAGTTCATCATTCTTACCATGCCAATGGTTGGCTCAATAAATGATATATTTTTTAACCAATCGGCAGGCAGTACTTATCTCACAAACAAACAAACAAAAATAAACAAACAACTCAATTCATAAACCATTTACCATTATATTAACCCTAATGCAAACCAAATTTTTGCAGAGAAGATTAAGCATTTTCTACTAAAATTATCTCATTTAAGTAATTGGTACATCTCATTTAAGTAATTGGTACATCTCATTAAGTAATTGATAATAATTTGAAGCCTGCCTTCAAATCATCCAGGCTTACAAAGTCACAAATATTTATGAAGGTACAACAAAAAATGGGTTTCTGATATGAAAACCCATTTTGTTATGGCAAATATAGACTATAGTCAATATTGCATGAAATCTTGCATTTCATTAATGATACATATGTTAGCTTATGTTTACTACAAAATGCTGGGAAAAACTGGCAACTTACCACGTTTTTACCAACAAATGACATTTGAACTGATTTTTGAAATTCTCAAGGTCATTAATTATCACACGGGCAATTCTTAATGGCAAAATTAGATGAGTCACCCATCCATGATGGCTACACAATGATCACCAACATGCTTTGGTTTACCCATGGAAACCATGAAGCCTGATTTTTTGATTTGCCCATAAATGCCGGTTTTCAGTGGGTTGTGACACCTTTAGGGACAATATAATTGGCATCAATATTCGATAAACGTTTTCAAGGTCACATGTTATAGCCCATGGAGTTCATAGAAATATGTGGGACATCAAGGTTTGTGTTTAGGTTAAGGAAATCCTAACGTCTAATCTATCATTTCTTTTTACGCTTTAATTTTATGGTATCAAGAAAAGATTATTTATGCTGTTTCTCACACTCAAATTTCTGACTGGAAACCGCTAGTCATTTTGACGGGGAAAAACCATGGTTCATTTTTGACCAGAATCATGTCAAATATAATATATTTTGTTGCTTTTTTCACCATATTTCCTAAGTCAAATTTGTGTAGAACAAAGTGTAAAATCTGAAAGGCTATTTTAAGAGTGTTGTTCTTTAAACATTATCCGTTCCCCACCCCCCTTGCCACCCTAATGTTTGGGGAACTATGAACACCTGCTAGTAAGATAATTCAATCAATAAATGAGTTTTAATGTGTTTGAAAACACGTTTCCAATATTTGTATGTTGCTTAATGTGTTAAATTATCAGTTCTAAGCCACTCTTCCATTGTGATAGAGGTATAGCTTTTCTACACCCCAACATTTTCATGATATGACACTATTACACACCATCAACTGCCATTTTTGCAATGTGAAATTTTACTGCCATCAAAAATTGCATTTATTGGCATGAGCATGCCAATTTCATGAATAGAACTATCGCTCACTGAAATTGCAAACATATCTTGAATGCAGATTTTACATGCATTACAAAGTAGTACTGTCGTCAGCCAACGTCTCTATTTTTTTTCTTTGCCCTTTTCTCTATTGTGATAGAAATAATCATTTCCATCTTTTTAAATGAGAAATCCACTTTAAACAGAACCTTGAATGATAGTATCTCTCTAATCGCACAGACACACTGGAATCACAATGTCTATTTTTAACTTAATGACAAGTGGCAAAAATAGTATACTTTCTTACTGTAGCCATTTTTGCATGGAAACAAATATGTGAAAATTCAAAGAATTACATAAAGATTCCATGAAATATATATTTAATGCCATTTTTTATTTGTTGAACTGTGCTTTAACTATTAATGAGCGTGGTTTAAATTAGCATAATTTTTTTTTTCAGTAGAAGCCATGTTTTTTTATACTAACCCTTCACATCCTGGTGGATTTTGTAGATTACAACACAAGCTATCGTAAAAACCATCCAATCTAAGACTAGGCTTGTTTGTACTCATTTGAATACATTTTTCATGGTCAGGAAAATGCATCATTTTGATAGTTTTGGATAACATTTTTTAAAAATCCATCTCTGACTGACTGTAGATGTCTGCAAGGCCCAAAACATTAACTTAAAACATTTGGAGTCATCCTATACTGCTTCAACTTCGAAGTACAAAGTAAATTTCACGAGAGAGGGGTCCAGTAGTTTGGCCTTATGTAGAAAACACATTTTTCAGTATAATTTTTGTTTGGCCACTTTATCAGTTGTTTTTACCTATTTAAACTCATGAAATTTACAAAAGCAAAATCTGGTAGAAATTTGAGTTGCCTGCAATAAGTAGTTTTCAAGATATGAGACTTTTTGATAGGTGAATGTTACACTTTTTGATGGACACAATTTTCCCATTTTTGTCCATCAAATGTAACATTCGCCTGAAAAACAGTATTTTGTTTGTAAAAATTTATCTGAAAACAGGATAGTTTGAAAACTGTCTTCATATGAATAAGTGACCTAAAATACATAACATATCTATCCAAAAATCAAATCCTCTCACAAAAAGTAGTTAAAAAATCATCATGTTTGTTACTAATGTTACTTTTGATGGACATATTGTGTCCATCAAAATATGTAACGTTTGCAGTAAGAAAAGGGGGATTTTAGGTTAAAAATTACATTTCTTTGCCCAAATTTACTTTTGGAGTGTGCCTTGGCTCAGAACTTTCCAATTAAAACTGGTAAAATGCCCCAAAATTACATCTGATACTTGATATTACACATTTTATGTAAAATCGGGAAGATTTGGAACCCTCTATCGTAAAACATGCCTTTATCGATGACTGTGCAGCATTATAGCACCTTACTACAAAACGCGCTAATACACTCTTAGGCGCAGTCTAAATCGTGCACCATTTAAGTCACAATGCATGATATACAAAGAAAACAAATCTCTTACACTGATACACAAAATACTGGTTGTATAATTCGACATATATCAGGGATTCCTTGCGAGACTTGTGTGGCAGTTTATTGATTACTTTGTACTTCTAGATGCACAGAGTATAGGTCATAAATATTAATTGCTATTTAATGTTATTTAAATGTGATGCATGATCAATCTGTATTTATGGGAAAAACACTTACAGCAAAAAAAAAAAAAAAAAAAAATTTGGTCGATTTTACCAGATTTTCCAGTCAAATTTGAGTAGAAAACAGTGTAAAATCTGACAAGGCATTTTTAAGAGTGTTCTTGAAACCTTATCCCGATCCACCCTAATGTTGGGGAACTATGAAAACTGCTAGTAAGATAATTCCAATCAATACATGGTTTTAATGTGTCCAAACACTTTTTCCCATATTTGTAATGTTGCTTCATGTGAAATTCTCAGCTTCTAAGCCACTCTTCCATTGTGATAGAGGTATAGCTTTTCTACACCCCAACATTTTCATGATATGACACTATTACACACCATCAACTGCCATTTTTGCAATGTGAAATTTTACTGCCATCAAAAATTGCATTTATTGGCATGAGCATGCCAATTTCATGAATAGAACTATCGCTCACTGAAATTGCAAACATATCTTGAATGCAGATTTTACATGCATTACAAAGTAGTACTGTCGTCAGCCAACGTCTCTATTTTTTTTCTTTGCCCTTTTCTCTATTGTGATAGAAATAATCATTTCCATCTTTTTAAATGAGAAATCCACTTTAAACAGAACCTTGAATGATAGTATCGCTCTAATCGCACAGAAGCACAGACACACTGGAATCACAATGTCTATTTTTAACTTAATGACAACTGACAAAAATAGTATACTTTTTCACTGTAGCCATTTTTGCAAGGAAACAACTATTTTGACATTCACAGAATTACACAAGGGCAATTTCTGGAATAACTCCATGAAATATATATTTAATGGCATTATTTGATTTGTTGAACTGTGCTTTAACTATTAATGAGCATGGTTTAAATTAGCATAATTTTTATTTTCAGTAGAAGCCATTTTTTTTATACTAACCCTTCCCATCCTGGTGGATTTTGTAGATTACAACAAAAGCTATCGTAAAAACCATCCAATCTAAGACTAGGCTTGTTTGTACTCATTTGAATACATGGAAAATGCATCATTTTGATAGTTTTGGATAACATTTTTTAAAAATCCATCTCTGCCTGACTGTAGATGTCTGCAAGGCCCAAAACATTAACTTAAAACATTTGGAGTCATCCTATACTGCTTCAACTTCGAAGTACTTATCGATGACTGTGCAGCATTATAGCACCTTACTACAAAACGCGCTAATACACTCTTAGGCGCAGTCTAAATCGTGCACCATTTAAGTCACAATGCATGATAAACAAAGAAAACAAATCTCTTACACTGATACACAAAATACTGGTTGTATAATTCGACATATACCAGGGATTCCTTGCGAGACTTGTGTGGCAGTTTATTGATTACTTTGTACTTCTAGATGCACAGAGTATAGGTCATAAATATTAATTGCTATTTAATGTTATTTAATGTTATTTAAATGTGATGCTTGATCAATCTGTATTTATGGGAAAAACACTTACAGCAATACATATCTACATGTTTCCAGTTTAATTCTGGGGAGATATAAGCTTGTGTTTGTTATTTTATACCTATACATGGAGTAACTATGATGGCTATCTGTGAATATGCACATGTTTCAGTTTATTTCAAGTGAGATATATGCTTGTGTTTTGTTAAGTAATTTACTTTATGACTACAGTATGACTAGGCTGGTTGGATGACACATCATACGTCACATGTACTGCTATTGCTAATTTACTATACCCATGGCACTTGCCAACTAATTATGTGAATTTGCAGATGTTCTTGACGTGAGCCATAATATATCTATCATTTTATTAGATTGTTTATTGCTGAATTACCATAAATTGAAATGAAATTCTTTTTTTTGTAGGAGAGAAATTTCATGTGGAAATCTGCAATGAAATGACTGATTTTTTTATATAAAAAACAAACCCCCATGGAGATGAATCGCTGCCTTATGAGATAAACTGATTGCCCTGGAGCAGTGATTTTAGCCAGAATCTTCAACGTGGTAGATGTTGTTCCGTGTAAACTCCCCATGGAGACTGCGATTCAATGGGAAAACGGTTTTCAAGGAAAATTGTGTCGCTTGGCTGATGTTACGACAAGATTAGACTTTATCCGTATTGGAAAGCGTTTTACGTGGAATAAGATACGAAAAACACTCCCAAGATAGAATGTTAACAATTAGGTTCAAAGCTGAAAAACAGGTTTAGTGTCAATTTGCAGAGAGGAGATGATATACGGCATGAAAGAACCTGTTATCCGACGTGTTATCACCAAGATTCTAGCGGGGGGTGTAACACACTGGTTTTCCCTTCAGTTACCCAGTTATAACGGCATTAAGGGGACATGGGTGTTATGTGTCTAAAAATTACTTTTGAAATTTGTACTTAATTGGTTGCAGAAAAACACTACCACGAATGTTTAAAAGAGTTTATGGTAACAACAAATAGAAAAATAAAACCCAAATAAGTTTTGAATTTGCCGACTGTCCTAAGGGCCCTTAGAGACGCTTATTTTTGCTTGGATTTCCTATTGTGTTGTCCAGCTGTTTGGATAATTAGAAGCAAAAATCTGTACTAATAAATTGGCATTTAGGGGACTGTGTGTGTGTTAATTAATGTGGTCAGCCACATTTGAGACCTTTTTGCTTATAAATTCAAAAGGAAGCACTTTCCTGCGCCTTAAAATTTGACTGGGGTAATGAGGAAATATATGAGGTCTTCTCTGGTGCAAAATTATTTTGATTGTTGTAAGTGAGGGAAGGAGGTTGTCGATCAGTGCACCACTAATTACAATGCCCCTTTCTATCAATGAGGTGATTACATGAAATTTTTGATCAAGATTAAGCCTGCACCATGTCAATTAATGGTAGAAAATTAATAAAATAAAAACAAAAATATATTAATCAAATTAAACAGATAAATATACTTGTATACTAAACAAAAATAAATAAAACAATATATAAACAAAGGAATAAACAAAATAAAAATAATAAAACCAAGAAATAATCTATAAAATAAATAAAAAATAAACAAGCACCCAAACATGTAAGAATAAGCACTACATCAATACCAATTTTGATGGTAATATTGGAAAGGACATTAATGGCATTGGCAAACACAGATTTCACTTCAAGGTTATGTCTTCCAATGAACAGTATAAACAATACTACATGGTTTTGGAAGCAGGGAAATAGGGCACACTATGTTTCCCCGAGGTAACTGGCTCGGGCATTACCCGACCCGGAGTGAGGGGTGATATGCCCGTAGCCAGTACCAAGGAAAATAGTGTGCCCTATTTCCCCCGATATAAACCCTGTGCATTTGTTTTATAATATTACAACCTCACTAGTGACTCTGGGACAGGTTGTAAGGGAAACAGTTCAATCTATTTCCCTAGGGAATAAGTTCGCGTAATAGTAAATCAGCCATGAATAGCATGATTGTTGTTCAGAATATTCATGGAGGTGGTACTAATCCTAATGGCACACATCACTGTTTTTGCAGAGACTTTTTCGTGTTCAATTCAACCTCTTTGAGAATCGGCTTACGAAATAGAGTACAGCCTGTGGCCTAGTGGCTATTGGATAGGTGCTGGTGTGCAAATGCCCTACAAATATCGGAAGTTTGATGCTCATTGCAATAATAATTTCATGCTCTAAACAGGACTGTTTAGGTCACATTATCTTTTGGGGCTAACCACACTCAAGCCTTATAAAGGCATGACATGGTTTATTTTTTATATGTTTATTTCAGACGCTTTTCGAAAACACTAGACAAAATATATTTTAACACCTAGACATAACTATAAAATGATAAGGGTGGAACATTTTTTGATACCTATTTGGATACATGTTCCACTAGCTACAACCTTTGCAATTTTTAAGCCGTTTTAATTACTGGCAAACAAGATTTTACTTTAAACGTACTTACAACTATCTTTATAAAACTGGGCAATAGGGGGTGCTATAAACAATAACATCACAAGTTGTGATCTTTGTAGCTTGGCAAGGTATTTCTGAGTTATACAGTGTTATTTGCTCCTTCATTGCCTCTACTTATCTTTCAGTTTTTCAGATTTTGTGTGCCATACTTACAAATTCTTCAAAATAAGGACAATCATTTGAATTGATATTTTACCCTATTGACCACTTTTCTAGTTTGATTTGATTGCATTCATGCAATATGTATTTTAGCCAATCATAGAATGGTACCAACTGCTTTATAGATATAGAAGGCCTATTTTTTTGATTGGTTACTCAGAGGAGTATATGCTGTTATTTCATATAATGAGCCAATCAGAGATAGTGAACGAAAGGTGGCAGTTATCAGAGTGTAAAAACTATTCCATGTAAGATCCGTGTGAGCAAATCTGCAGCATTTATATTTTTGGAAATTGTAGCTTGTTTTTGAAATTTACAACTACAAATCACTTGCAAATTGGAGTCGTTTTTATGGTGTGTTGTCCTCCGCAATTACAAATCTAAATTGGGAGCATCATAGGATTAATAACAACTATTTTACAATTTCAAAATGTAAGCCTTGAAAGATGTCTAAACTGTCACTCTAAAAGATATCAACAGGTGGTTTTAATATTAGTATTATATAAAAAGAAAATATTGACATAGCAACATTCCTCAGCACCTGTCCCTTTTAAAAGCTTCTGCTACAGACAAAACATAAACCTGATTCAATTTTAAATCAAAATGTTTCTGAAATAACAAAAATACAACAGCATACAACCAATTCCACAAAAACAAACAGTGTAATGACGAATTGTATTAAACCACCTGGTGGTAGTAAATGTCAACCTACTGCATTTGGAGATCAGTCGCAGTGATGTCAACCCACTGCAATAACAGTGATGTTAACAGTCTAATTTAACCAATAAGGTACATTCCTGACACTATGAGTTAACAATATGCTCATCCCCAAGGACACAGTTCAGTTTGGTGTTGTACTGGTACATCACATTGACATGAAACTGACTTGTGTGATCTAGGTATCATATATCATACCCAAAAACCAGGGGTAATTTTCTAAATACATGATGAAAGCTCTGAAGTAGAAACAGCAATTGAGATTTCTTAGTTCATAATGTGACTTATCACTTTGGAAGCTCTTTCAAAAAGAAATGAACAAACCACCAACTCACATTTTACCCATCAGAATATCTTATTATTTGGATTGTAGATAAAACTCAAATCACTTTTAAATATATTTATTTTCCATAAAAATAAAGTGCTCTTACAGGCAAAGTTTCATCTTCCTAAACCTACTTATCAGATATTCAATGAGAGTACATCGTCTTACAGAAATTAGAACAACAAATAAATTAATAGACTGACTGCATTTCCGTACAAAGCTTTTACCCACCTCCTTTCATTAATTTATAACCTGGCTATGTGACAAACTGTAACCACTATAATATGTTCCGTGAAAAAGAAAGAAACAATTCTTTATTGCGCAGGTTTGGAAGAGGTACTTTACTTACAACAACAGACTACGTTTTGCATTGTTCTATTTTTTCTAACTACGAGCCATCTTACCATGGACCACATAGCACCATTAATTCTGGAGTGTTTAGCATTCCAGAAGATTTGACATTTTGTCCTAGATGCTGCATAACCGAGATCGGGCTGTAAGCCCCTAAGAATTGCTGCAACCGTAGCGGTCCCTGTCGGCTTATGACATATCCACGTGTTTTTTTTATCTATGCTAATCTGAAGGGCCTATGCAAGTGGGCTTATGGATGGTATTGTCCAACGATGTGTAATACGAATGAAGTCAAGTTAATGTAAATCCATGATGAGGGCGCTCATAGCTTGAAGTCACTTAGAATGGGGTCAGTTATTAGGTGGTTTAAATATTTTCATTTACTAGGTTATGTATTCAATACAAATGATCATACTTATGAGCGCAATATGTGGCAGCAAGATTTGATAGCAATTTTGTTTTATGAGGCCACAATGGTGTAAAGTCTTCTTCTATTCTGAGAGAAATCCTGGAATATCAATGACGTGTAACCAATGACAGAATTAGAATTTCAATGTTACATGTCCCCATTTTCAAATCGGTTCTACCATGCATGATGACTTACTTTCATACAGATGAGGATACAGGTTGAGGGAAGAAAAAGGGAATTCATAATCCGTATTTGGGTTAAGAGTTATTTCACATGTATTATTTTTGTTCATTAGCATGTACTACTAGTTGAACCTAGCCATTTATGGATGCACACCATGCCGTTAATATCAGATTGTCATCATGATCTAACATCCTGCCAGTTGTAAACATCGTTCCCATGTTGTGTTGCTGTTTGTTGTGTACAGATGGATTAAGATATTCTTTTGTTCATATCTAAATTAGCTCATTACAATTATTAACATTTAATAATAACAATGTTATTTTTTAATCTCAAATCGTGGCCTGTAAGCCGAAATTGGCTAGAGATTTCAACTTAATAATTACTAGACGCAAACATATTCATCTTGGAGGCAGCAGCTTAAACAGCGCCATATTGCAACAATGAAACACACTAGCACGAAACACCACCGAGATGGGTAGTGAAAGCTTTCATGGTTCATGGTTCATTATGCCCATTTCAAATTAACAATGGGAAAGTGGCATTCGGGTTTTTTAATCAATCTCTGTTATACAACTCAAATCCCAAATGGAGTTCCCGAATTAAATCTTTTTTTTACAGCAAGTGGTCCACGAGATTCGATCCGAGGACCCTTTGCTCCAAGAGGTAAGCTTGCTACCCGCTAGACCACGCCACTTCCAAAAGTGGATGTCTTTATTACCACTAGCAGTACCAAAAACGTAATCATGACCTTACAGTTTAACGACTTCAGAGATTTTCACATTTTGTTGATAGAGTGGAAATCGGTATTTTATTCACATGCAGAGAGCTCTAGTAAGAAAAAGGTAAGATGTTCATGTTATGTATTAGATAAAGGGTCTCCATCCGGACCATTCACGAATATAATGGTGCCTGGCGGTGTGTGAGCTTGCTAGTTTCTGACTATGTCGAGCCGCAGCCGAGACATGTCAGAAATTAGCTAGCACATTATCTCTGGGTAAACCATACACTATTCTTACAAATATCTCTAATTGCCTCTAGTACATGATTTACCTGCAAAGTAACCTATCAAAATAGTGCTTAGATGCCGATTATATAGGCAAGCGGTAATGCCCAAGGGATTAATAATACACATTAATTATGAATTTGGTTTTGATAGAAATACAGCATCACATATGTATTTAGATAAAACACTTATGTCTTAAGGCTCTCCTTCAAACTGGAATTTCTCTCTGTCAAATCCTGATGTAATAACAACAGCTACAAAATATAGGCAAATATAAAGGGAACTTTATGAAAATTGACACTCGACAAAAAAGGCGACATAACATAGGTGATCATCAACTCTCCAATGCTGAATTCCAGGACAATCAATTAGCAGCACCTGACTAAGTTGTAGCGTCAGCTGATATTCTATTTTCAACATGGTACGGTACTTTTCCATAATTATAAGGAAACTAATGGAAGCTACCCATAGAAGGGCCTCTAACAAAGGGTCCCAAGTGATTCAAGGCCCACTAAAGTTGTTTTCATGAAAGTAAAATAACACCGAGGAAGGGGCAGGCAGTGTAGTATGACAGATGGCTTGAGGGAAGAGCGCAGTTGTTGAAAGTCAAATAAGGTTGGTAAATAAGAGAAAAGAACGAGAGTAGAAGAACTCACGCAAGGTCTATTTTTAAACAGCTGTGGGATGAATAGAGAGTGTAATAGGGACGTAGAGACACGACGCATTCAAATCACAAATACGGTCTGTTTAAGGGCAATATTCCTGTGTGATTTCAAATATTGAATTTTCACACCACCAGTTGGACATCACCCAGGTTAGGTTCGGTACGTGTCGGTTGAAATTCCAATGAATATGGGAATTTGATCTGTCGGTGTTAACACCAGGGTTTTCTGTATTGTGTGCCGACTCTAAAGTTTTGAGCCTGTAAAAGACAATTCAAGGATTTATTATTTTGGAATTAAGCCACCATATCAATAATTCCAAGCAGCTATACAGTTTTGTGTGATTTGATTAGTTTGTGACCGAGTTATAGATAGCAATGGGGGCAAGGCTTATGTGAAGCCATTGAAATTTATCGTAGATCATTACGCCTGCACATCACACCAATTTTCCAGCCAAATTTGTTCTTGCACATTTGAAACACAATCAGTGTTCATACATGTTTCAAAACCAACTGTTTCTAAATTGATTAATTATATCTAGTATTTAAGTTCAAGTAGACCATGTTTTCCTTATGGCATCTGTATCAATACCACCTTGTAGTTGTTCTGTCTGTCTGTCGTCTGTCTATCTGTGACAGGACACACACATGAGATAGTCTTGAGCAATCAATCAAATTGATTTATGACCACCATGCATGCTTGTTCCACAAATAGCAAACCTGCTTTTTGAGGAATTTTTATTGTATATTCACAGCAAGAAAAGTACTGATAGTGGCTTAAAGTCCACCTTCATTTTTTTTTGTCATTGTTAGGGATATTAGTCCAAGCAGAATTGACAGTTTGGACAAGAAGATATCAGTAGCTTCCCACAATGCATTCCCTTCAATGGGAGATTTTTGTACAGGTAGTTATGTGAATCGTTAGAGCCAAACATTCTTAAAATGCAGTTTGTGATCAGTACTGTAAATTTAGACATGTTTCATCTCTAACGATCACATGAAGGACTGTGGCAAAAAACCTCCATTGGAAGCAATGCATGTACTGATATTTTCTCTTGATTTGGATAATATTATGGACTGTGATTTGACTCAACAATGAACCAACTCTTGGACAAGCTGCCAAACTTCATCTATCAGGTTATCAGATATCACGTGTCAGATATTATTGTATGATAAACAAATTCCAATATTGACCTGCTGTTCTACATAATACAAAAAAATCCCCCATGAGATATCACACATAAAAATCGTGTGGTTGTGAAAAATAATAAATGTAATTTGTTCTGTAAATGGTAGTAAATATTAGCCTTTTACAGTTCCTACAGCACAGTTGAACGTCCTGTCAAAAAAGCTAATAACATCTCATACAAGAGGGTCAAATCTCAGCACACACTTGTGTCTATGTCTCAAAACTGTCTGTGCAGGAAGACTAATGTAGTTTCATGGTGAAGATTGCTTTTACATTTACATGAGCTCCTGAGTCCTAGCAAAATAACCTAGAATTTCTTGTATTTTAAGAACCTTTACCAAGAATATAAACCAGCATATGATATTGCTCATGCATAACACCCGTAAGTGGGGAGTGCACTAAGACAAGTGCATAGTACGTGCATGTAGTGCATGAAAGTCCATGGCTATGTGCATATCTGTTCCTGTGACTATCTTAACATTGATTTCATCATTGATTATTTCACCGTCACCTTCTAATATGCAAGTGTTTTGGTAAGGTACCTACCACTTACTTGAATTTACTCCCAACAACATAGTGTATTTGTACTAATATGCAAAGTTTTCAAGCAAATGATGACATGAACATCATGGCATGAGCTTCATATGCAACAGGTTGTTAATGTAAAATACATTATGATGCAGTATATGTTCACATTTCAAACACTTGCAACAAACTGACGTAGCAAACATTGGGATGTACAGAAAATTACTACAGTAGATAGCCCAAAATTGGGTGGGAGAGCGTGGCCTGCGGTTAGGGTGCTTGCCCTGTGGCCGCAAATCTAGCAAAAAATCCCGGTGTTCAAATCTGTGGGGGTCAACTTGCTGGATTATTGGGTATCAATTCGGGGATTTTAATCTGTATACGAAAGCTATTGATAAATACAGAATACCGCTCTCCTCCATGATTCACTTGAAATTGGATAAATAAACATGGAAAGACTCCTTCGGAGCATCCTTCGGAGGGGACGTTAAGCCATTGTCCGGTACGAGGAGTCACTGTACATGTACATCACAGTCAGTGGCGAATAAGAGTAGGTTGTAAGCCCCTAACTGGTACCAATCCGCCCCAGTTCAAAACGTGGGCCATGTTAGGAGCGTCCGTATCGTGGATACATGCCCGGGCCCCGGATAGCTTACTCAGTTAATTAAATCTGACACCCACCACAAACCATTACTAATGACATGTGGAAACGCTCAGAACGAAGCAAAACATTGGTGATGTACAGGAACATCTACAGTAGATACAGAAACTATCTTACAGTGATAAGTGTTATATGGCCCTCATTTTTCAGATTAAACTTTTAAAATATTATTTTCTCAATTTTATTTGAGGAAAAGATTTCTCACGGGAAACAGTACTTTGTTTATTATAAAAGAGAGAAAGGAGAATACCCCTAGTTTGTTTTTGCTTATTAGGTGCACCTGTTTAGATGCACAATAGGGAAGTTGGGAATTCCCAAGGAATGATAAACTTAAAAACTTAGTCAACTTGTTGGGCTTTAGATGAAAACATTGTAGAATCTAGGTAATTCCCCACAAAGTTATATATGGAAAGTGATGTGATTCAGTTGAGTTTATGCATGATTGCTGTTGTAATGTCTATTTTAAGACTTGGGAAGTTAGAAATATGTTGTATATATTAAGGAGAACTTGGCGAGAAGATTCGCCAGCATCCACTATAACAAGTAGCTAGAAGGTCTAGCTCGTTTTAATATGCAATGAAGAGCAGGACATGGACTTGGTGCCAGGATTTCTTATATGTAAATTCCATGTGAGCAAGTGTGTAATTATTACTGTCGTCTTTGAAGCCGACCAGTTTGTGGGATTCACAATAGGATTCCAAATTGTGGACAGATAGACATGTATGGTGCTTAATCTTGGGACTGGATACGTGGAATAGTGTGGCGAGGACTTATGTAACCTTGTCGTCTTGTGAACGGCTGGACAAAGTTAACTTCAGGGACTGAGAAGATTCGATGATATTACTGAGGATTTAAAGTGTGATTTGCTGCCGGTCATTTTGAAGTCTTGCTTGATGTGAGGACATAACTTGTATCATCGTTGAACTGCAACGCTTTATGTGGACATTACTGGACTTCTTGAGGCCAATAAGTATCAACTAATTGTGTGTAATTGTGTCATTTGATTATTATGTAATAGTTGTTTTTGGACATTACCAAATTCTGGAATCAAAACCAAGCAAAGGTCATTAAACTGTTTATTATTATATAAAAGTAAGATCACTTGTGCACAAGGCCTCAATTTATTTGTGTTTGAAAGGTATTTGACCTTTGACGTCTACGAGACGTCCATAACAATAGCAACATTGGGTGATGGATAGAAACTATCTACAGGAACACTATTCAGTAGAAGCAAACATTCGTGATGTACAGAATAACTATCTACAATAGATAGCAAACATTGGTGATGTACAGAAAGAAGCAACTATCTACACAGTAGATAGTATCACTGAGACAGGTATATCTAGTACACCAATGTGGCTATTCCATTTTTTTCACAGGAGGCATACTGTTTGAAGGGAAAAGCTCCTGCTAATTCCCCCCTCATGGACACCTCTAAAAAAGTCTTCTAAATGGTGAGCATAGAGCCCAAGGAACACCCTATTGGATACGTTATTGTTGAAGAGTTACGGGTAAAATCCTTATGTTCCACCAGGGAGAATAGAATCTGGATTTGCAATAAATAACCCCCATCTGGCTCACATGTACTCATCAGATTGAAAAGAGAGAAATATACAACTCGATGGGCCATCATAAGGTTCAAATCATTACAAGGTTGTGTTAATAGGTTGTCAAAGCTTATTGTAGGTTCTATACATCTATGTAAATCTACAAATGCAGCCCAGAAACGTTGATTTATATGGGCCTACTGTTCCATGGTACTAGCAAACATCCATAGATTCAAGCTCAGGTGGGTGGCTTGGAATTATGGTGAATCCCTAAAGCTTGCTCTTCCCACTTTTTGATATCCAGCCTGTTTTTTCACTACTCTCATTAGAAAACTGTAAACACTAAACTTTCATATTTAGTACTCCACATCCACCATTTTTAACTGTGCAGTCTGCAGCATGGTAAGAAACCATCTTAAATGCCAAAATTCTATACCTACCCACGTGATTGTGACCATACTTTCTCTCTCTGTAGTCATCCAGTTTCAGTTGAGATTTAATCATGTACTTTCAAATTCCTTGCTCGTCAATAAATAATCATCTTACATACTAAAATTGCACACTTCACAGGCAAGTACAAAATGACTGGACATGAAGAAGCTACTGAATAATGGATTGCAATTAGGATCAGGATTTCTGGAGAGATGACAGAATTGTTCTATTATATAAGGAGGGAGGATGATTAATTGAAAAGAGGCCAAATTACCTGCTAAGTTAAGGTTTTTTTAGATATAGTGTAAATCCAAGCTGTTCTTTGTGGTTGATTTATTGTCAGAAAAATGAAAATAATGTGCTTGCATTAAATAACGATATATTCATCTCTTCAATCTTATTACATGTGTAGCATATGTAGTGTATCCACTCAAGTGTTCACAGTGAGGTAACCAGATCGACGCCTTGTCCCTCCACTTTACTCCATCAAAATTGAGATTTGGGTATCAGAAGAGAAAGTTCATATTTTTCTCATCACACCAGTAAAATTGAGGCCAGGAAGTTACTTTTGATGTTACGGAATGAAAATTTTCTCAAGTGTGGTCGACCACATTTATTAAAGCATACCTACTGATTGGGTCACATTAGGTACATATTTTGCTTATTACTCTCAAAATGGACTGTGGACAGATTTAACTCAAATTTTGTAATCAGATGTTTTTGTAACACGTGAGGGAGAAAACATGTTTGAAAAATCAAACCATGATTGGCGTCCCCCACGTTAAATTTCCACTTCTATCATTGGGTGGACCGTCCTAATCAGGCATAATTGCATTATTAAACATTCACACTATTCCAGATGGTGTTGTGAACCAATCCCACAATGCATGCAAGGTGGGCCATACTGACTAAACACAATGTCAGTACTAAGGGATGAAACAGATGTTCAAAAAGTTTTAGAACCGCAAGACAATTTCATGATCATGCAAAAAATTTCTTTAGAACTCGCCACATTTGGGCTAAATGAGTATAAGTCGGGTTTTATGTGTTAAGGACTAGGGTTTTTGGGGGATCACTGAACTAGAAGTAAATTTCCAAAAACTTGTGCAGTGTGGGATGGGATCAATACACACTCTGCCACCTATCTTATCATGTATTTTATCTGTTAATTTGAAGCACATAAGATAGCATGTGCACGGGGTATGTGTATCCGCCAATGTCATCAAAGGAGTTCTAGCCTGGGAACTGTGCACCATAAAAGAAAAAGGGTATAATAGAAAAGAAATCTAATCATGTCATGATGCGTGTCTGGCACAGAGCAAGTAAAGGAAAGGTGGTCAAATATCAATGGGGAAATAATGAGAATAAAGCCCATCAGATGGCGACGGACCCTCGATGAGGGGAATTGTTGTGAATGCATTGTGTACATACGATGAGTGGAGTATGTGTATGCATCGGCTGTGGGTTTATTGCACCGATAAATGGCCGGCTCGTTTGCTGCCGCCTGGCTAGACTGATGCGTATCGGTCACTTCAGACTGTCAAATATGTACCAAGGAATGTGTGTCAATGCACAAGTGTGGGGCACCAGTGGCAGTGGGAAATTGAGATGGGGATTTACCGTTACAGATTTTGCACTATGCTACTTTATAGATGACTGATGTATACAACCAAAATTTGGAATGGCTGCTTATCCCTACTCGGCCCTCAAGAGACTTGGTCACTTAAAAGTTTGAAATGGTAAATTTTTATCCTCACAAATCTGGAAGACATCTTAAAAACAAACCGACTTATGTGTTATGACCATAGAAGATTCACCAGTGTTGAAAGGGTTGGTAATTA
The DNA here is from genome assembly GCA_023653785.1 of Ophioderma brevispina. Classification (NCBI taxonomy): domain Eukaryota; kingdom Metazoa; phylum Echinodermata; class Ophiuroidea; order Amphilepidida; family Ophiodermatidae; genus Ophioderma; species Ophioderma brevispina. The sequence continues at coordinate 88,613 of JAMKCH010024491.1, forward strand.
AACAAATTACTGCATTACCTAATTCATCAGGCTGCACTGTGAGTGTGACAGCCTCAATCATCATAGAGTTCAAGAAGGTCACAACTGTAACAGCCGCCATGTGCAGTGTGCTGCCACCCCCCCAAGTGCTGTTGGGAATCGGATAAATCCATTTATCTTTCCTTAAAGTCAGTGGTTCTTGAAGGGGTTATTAAGTTGCCTGAATAACTATTCAAGAGGCACTGAACAAAGATTTGGCCGTAATAGTATGTTTGATTGAATTTCTGAAAATGGCAGCTACATGCAATTACAAAACCTTCTTGTATGACATGATATATCAATCTCTGGCAACACTGCCAAAGGTTGACACAACTGATTTAAAAGATTTGTCACTAACTGTGTTGAAGAGTCAAGCAAACTTAATCAGTGTCTCATTATCTTTTTGTCTCTCCAGAAAAGAGGGGGAAAAATAGCAAGAATTCTTCAAAACTAAACACTCCTAGATCGTTGGCGTAGCAATCAAAACTAGATGGAAACCCTGCAAACAAGTACCAGCAAAGGTTGTCACGCTGTGAGCATCCATACAGTTTCCGGGGCATTCCACCATGCGCAGAGCTATGAAGAAGAACAAGGGAACAATCTTTGGCGAGTATTTCCGCGGGGTATTTTTCCAAAAACATTTCATATCCACAAAGGCCTCATTTTTTAGATCCCGCAAGGAAGCTTGTGTGTTTGTAATAGCCAAACTTCACATGGGCAGACACACGATTCTGGTGGTCGACAATGGCGTGATGTCTGTTTACAACTTTCTTTAACTAATACCATAATACTGTAGCTTTTCATCACTATTATTACTCTTTTCCATATGGTGGGAACGTGTTTACACTGTACATCACGCAATTTGGGTTTACACAAGTGTACAGCTGTAGGCACAAATAGCTATTATTTTTAGTGATAGAGGAGACTATTAACCTTTTAGGCTCTTAAAGATGGGTTTTGATCCGATCATCGTCCGATGTTTCATATGATGTTTTCCTCCCCAACATGCAAGCATCTCTAAATCCAATTACAAGTGAGATAAATTGGTCCCGCTGTTTGGATAGTAGAAGCAAAAATGTGTGCTAGATTGGCTTATAAGATAGTGGGTATTAAAGGTGCTTGTTCCGATTTTATTGTTTGTGGTTTTCTACTTGTAATGAGAGCCTGGCACTTTACACATACACCCCATCCAGTTCCACCCCAGTTGGAAACAAGCTGCAGTTTGATGGTAGACCGCAATAATGCAATGTTCAACAGTCCCTATTCACTACTGTCTAATATTGATGGTTAAACCACTAAAACACGGTTTTGTTTATATCTTGGGAATGAAATGGATTTAGGGCTTCAAATTTCAGGACACCATGAGAAAAATACGGCCTTTCATCCCGATATCCAAATTCGATGTACTTTCCGGATAAATCGGGGGTCCCAGACGATCGGAACACGCACCTTTAATTAATGTGGTTGACCACATGTGGAGATGTTTTTTTTTGTTCATAACATCAAAATGAAACATTTCCTGAACCTTAAATTCCTGGGTGGGAAATTAGGAAAAATATAATTTCCTTCCGATAAACCAAAATCTCATAGTAAAGTGGGTGGATGAGGTTTGCCAATCAGGTCCCACCACCTTTAAAAAAAATATAGTCACTCGAGTTTCCAAACATTTTTATCAAAAAATTCAAAATTATGCCTTTCATTGACGATATTGGAATCAAACAGTACAAATTCATTTCAAATGAGTCCCAACAAGCCTAGTCTTAGGGAAGTAGTTTTATATGGCTTTTAAAAAACTAAGACAAGAGTAATGTACTATTCAGTTCCCATTTACACACAAACCAACAACACACCCCCCCCCCTTCCCCGTCTATTGAATACCCCAAGAGAGGTCTGCCTAGTACGCAGAAAGTTGCGGTATGAATCCAGTCGGGAGATTTTTCAGAGCTTGCTGCCCTGGCTGTGGGGATGATTAAATTCGTTCATCCTTAGAATATCTAGAGAAATATGTAGTTTCTTCTTCTCAAATCTCCAGCTTTGAAAGGGATAAAATTGTGGTGCATGCTTTGCAATGTGTGTAGCAAGCAAAATAACATACCAAAAGGTAAGGTGTATTTATTTGTGATTTTGGCACCAACTTTTTGTGTATATTAAAGGAAACAGGCGCTTTGCTGATCCGCCGACGAAAAACATCAACAACTTTTCTTATTTTTTGGTATTTTTGTTTCCGGCAATCGGATGTGCGAACATAACCTGCAAGAGGTTGGCTTGAAATCCATGTATTAAAGACAAAAGCAGTACCTTTTTATCCGATTCTGTTAATTTTCTATAATGTGCGTATCAAATTCCAACTTGCGATCAAAATATACCTTCCGTGGGAATATCTCAGATTTGTAAGCATAATATTGTGCACCATGTCCTTACAATTTTGACCTCAGAAGCACAAATAATTAATTGGTCTTTGTTTTTTCTAGACTGGTGTAAACACAATCCCGCAGGCTGTTTTGAATGTCTGCGGTGTCAATGCGCGTATGTCTATTTGGGGGGAGACGTAAAAATTACAAATTTTCCTCAAATCCTATTCATTTTTTTCACTATTTGGTGTTTTTGTTGCCTACATCAAAGTAGTTATATATGGAAAATTGTACATAGTTTATCTTTGATTTACAAGTGTACAAAATTTGGCATTTCCAATTGGGGGGGGGGTTTTATTCTATCTATTTGCATTATAGCTACTTATCCCTTTAAGATGGCTAAATTATTGGATTCAATCACTCTCTCCATTGTTTTTTTATTCGCTCCCCGTATTTTATTTGCCCAACAATCTAAAATGGCATTCCTCCCAACAAGACATAGTCACAATCTAATCTGACGCCCTAAATTATGACACTATTAAATGAGTGCCTACTGAGATCGTAAAGAATTGCGTTCTATTACACTCGGTTCGCCCGGAAGTTGTACCTGGCAACTTATCCATGCATAAATTTCATTCTAAAGATCATTTTTATTAATGGAAACAGATCCTGTCATGCCTCTATCCAATATGCTGTTTTGTTTCTTCCAGATACAGTCCCACAAGAGGAGTTGTATCAGCAACAGGCAGTGTAAGTTGGTAATGATATCTGCAAGTTTAGATGTTTCATCTCTGTAGGCTACATCTACATCACCGTGTTAGCTGGTTCCAATTTCTCTCTGCCTATTCTCTCTCTCATCTATTTAGCTATAGAGCCTAGCTGGCAAGTGAGCCTGCAGAACACTGGGTTGCATGCAGAGATTCACTCAAATTAAACTTGCAAATAATTTTCACAGATTTTAACAATAATCGATGCCTGAATCGTCTAGAATTATAGGAATTATTATCTTTGCCATCTTCCTTAACACAAAATGACACGCATTAAGCATCTCTTCCACCATACAAATAATACACGCACACAAATTGCATTAGCCCAGGGGACCTAGATATTAGAAATACTGTTAAGCGTTAAAAGTTTCATTGAGTATAATCTATAAGTGGTGGGATAATAGCACGTCTCCGGGCCACTATATGCATTACCACTTCAAACAATCCGCACCTTGAAACTCTGTATTTCACAACACAGGTTCAAAGCCAAAGCCCTTTTCCCCACTTTACACCGTAGTGGCACTGTACTGGATTGAATAGCATTTAAACCCAATGCTGCATGATTATCTGGAAATACTGATGCTTCTCTATTTTGATCCAAATGTGGGAAAGGGAAATAGGGAGTGCATTTTACTCTGAAATTTTATTTTTTTAGCTGTTTTAGTTTTTTGAAGGTGAAAGGAATGGTGTATAAGAGTTGTGTGTAACGGGAGCGAGATGTGGTGTCTGAGCGAAAATGAGATGGGGATTCTGAGAAGGACAGAGAGAGCAATGATGAGAGTGATGTGTGGTGTGAAGTTGATGGATAGGATGAAGACTGAGGACTTGATGCAGATGTTGGGTTTGGAAGAGGCTATGGACCGTTGGCGAAGGCGAATAGTGTACGTTGGTATGGGCATGTGTTGAGGAAGGATGATGAGCATGCCTTAATTAACTAAGGGCTTTTGAGTTCGAGGTGGGAGGTTTGAGGAGGAGGGGACATCCAAAGAAGACATGGAAGAAGCAAGTGGAGGAGGAGAGTAGGAGGGTTGGGTTGAGGATGGAGGAAAATACACAAAGAAAAATCCAATCTGCATATAACATTAAGCACACATACTATACTTTAATTAGGCCAAATGGTTCAGATGATACATAAAAATCTTAACTTCTTTTAGGTAAATCGGGAGGATGAGGCTGTGAATCACAAAATGCCCCTTTAAAGTATAACCATTTTTAAGCAACACACCCCCGCTTGATTTGGCACCACTACAATATCTCATATTTGAACAATTTTTTATTTGAAATGAAGTTCAACGACCGCAGATCCCCCAACACATTTTTTATTTCTTCTTCTTAAATCTGGAGGGGGGAATAATTCAACAGTTTCTTGGAAATATGAGTAGATATGTCCAAGACAAGAAATAAGTATATTTCATTACACACATGAGATGCTAAACTGTCTTGAATACATTGTACCACAACAACAACAGCAACCTTTAGCACCTGTTTTATCAGGTTAAATAGAGACCTACTTTAGTGTCCACAACTTCATTGCTGTTAAAATTGAATACAAACAGGGAGTGTTTATTTCTGTGTCTGATTTAAAAAGTCAGAAGTCAGTGCTGTTTTCCACTTTCACAAATCTAGAGTATTATGATTAAATAAACCATGTTTATTGGACTAGATTCTGACATGTAGACTTGTGTCTAGACTTGGCATATTACTGGCATTAACCATATTACATTTTAGAAATGAAAAAGGCATCAATTAACCCAGTA